>OZ012736.1:360839391-360994391 GCA_963859935.3 Lathyrus sativus | reverse complement strand
ATGATTGTTTACCTTATTAAATTTAAAGAGATATCAGATGAATAAATTGAGGTTGGATGAGGAAAGAAGAAGACATGAGTATGAGTTGAAGAGGAAAGAAAAAATTTGAGCAAAGAAGCTTCTCTGTTGTGAGAAATACTCTATATTTCTGCGGATTTACCTGCGGATTTTGACAAACTTTTCGCAGCAATTATATTACCTGTGATTCTTCCTGCTATTTTTCGCTCCCAGCTAAAACCTTCGTGGGTAATTAATTTAGCAGGTCAAGTCGTAGGAAAATATCGCAGAGAAAATAGATAAACTCGCAGAAAAGGCCGCAGGTGGTTGTACGTTTCGCAGGAAAGGTCGCAGCAAATTGTAAATTCACAGGAAAATTCGCAAATAATTTATCTCTCGAGTTTGTAATTTTTATTATTAATTGTGTTTAATTCATATTTAAAATATTATAGTTATTGTTAAATATCAAAGTAACAATAATAATAATTTTCTTTAAAAGTATTTTTTCATATTTGTTACTTAGAAATAAAAATTAAATTTACTTAAAATTTTTGAAATAAAATCAAAATTTACAATAAAAATAACAATCAATCCTTCTTATTGTTTTAATATCCCGCATAAAGTCTGAAACTAAACAGTAACCCCATAAAAATGATCTTGTTTCTAATTTTTCACAAACTCCATAAAACCGCCAAATAATGTCAGCTTTGTTCTTCTTCACCTTATGAATTTCACTGCTCCTAATCCAGGCCAAGAAAATATCCCACATAGACTCATGAATAACCATGGAAATACCAGTCTACTCAGCAACTACCCGATGAACTGTCTCTGCTATGCTACAGACGAAGAACAGATGAATTATATTTTCCTCACTACTATTGCACATCACGCACTGAATATCGACCAAATTCTGCAGAACACCTCTTTGAAATTGTTCTTTAATTGGAATACCATTTAGAAAGCACCTCCAAACAAACACACGAACTTTGAATGGAGACAAGGTGCTCCAAACTTTGCAAAGAGCATCAGATCTAACTTCATTATCATCAGTTATGTCACGAAATTCCAATAAACTCGCATACCCCGACCTCACAGAGTAAATACCAAAGGGTTCAAGTTTCCAATCGGCTAATACAACATCCCCTTTGGTCAGACCTTTCCCTTGTAGCAGGATACACAAAGAAACCAAAAAGGTTGTCATACTCAGAAACTTCCGAACCTGACACCTCGAAGTTGCCCAAATTCCAAACATCTTCCCACTCTCCCATTTCAAAAAATGTAGCATTTTTTCTAGCACTTTACCGATACAGAGATGGAAATCGATGCTTCAGCGGTGCATCACCAGTCCAGCAGTAGGTCCAGAAAGAAATTGCAGAGCCTTAGTTGTTGGTAATTTGATTAGTCAATGTTATTTAATCTAATACAACATAACACTTGCTCTATCAGCTCCTCAACTTTGTTCCCTTGAACATGAACAAATATTATATGATAATAATTAGTAGAAGCATAAGATAAAGTTCATATAATATTTTTGTCATAAGAGAAAACTACATGCCTGAATTGTAAGGCCAACATCTAGAGTGCAGTTCTTTAACCTATCCATGAATGCTTCAAATCCTTTCCTAGAGATATAGTTCAATCTATGCATATCTATATCAATCTCAAAGTAATTTTCTCTTTGTAAAAAAAATAAACATATCAGTTAGGTAATTTTCTCATTCACAATCACAAGGTATAATAACTCTTTAACTAACACTATGTCTCCCTTCATGTATACAACAAACAACGATTTCTTAACTAGTTGAATTACCTTTAGTTAATATGATGCAGACATGAACATATCCAAGATTAAAACAAGTTTGAAGAAGGGGAACTTAAAACCAATCTAGTAACACTGCCAACATTCACAATCTATTTCTTTAGTGGATTCTTTCTCAACTTCTATTGAATGGAAAACCTCCTCGGTAAGATGGATAGTGACAAAGATATGTCCTTTATCTATGAACTGCCAAAAAAATAAAAGCATTACTAACCCCAAACAGAAGACATAATTATACACTTATACTCATGAGTACAGCCAAAGTAAAATTGCAGCAAGAATATCAATTCATTCCAGGAGTGTGAAATAACCTAATAGCATGCAAGCATTCAACGGCAGAAACAATAGCTGCGGCTCTGCAAATTCTAGTTAACTTATCGCCAGTAGCATCTTTTCCAAGAAACCTATCCAGCATCTTCCCGAAAGAACCAAGAACACTGCCGAAAGAGGAGCTATTTATGTCAAACTTAACTTGTTGACATATATCATGGACCTGCGAGAAGCCGGATCAATTAGTATACTCATTAAATACAAATCAATCCTAATGTAAATAAATTAAATCAGAAAATTATAAAAAACTGAAAACTGATATATAAACCGCTCATTACTCAAGTTACACCACCTGTCACCATTAAAATATTTAAAGCTATGCTAATAACACTCTTTTTTCAACACTCTTTCAAACACTCATTTTATAAGGCTGCCAAACATTGACGGTGTCTTGGATAGAACTGAACTAGCCTTTACCATTAACATCAATTGTTATTACAAGGTGACCAACATGACCGATCCAGTGGTAATTGTCGTTGGATGAGTTTGAATCTGAGTTTCATCCAGTTGCATTAGTTTTCCAAGCTAAAAATGTGCCAGAAGGGTTTATTTGGGACGGTGACCCGATGTATGGATCAAAGCCAACAATCAAGGTTGAAAGCCCAAAGGGTCTTGCACCACCCATTTGTGTGTACTTCTGCTGAAGACCTGCAATATTGTCACGGGTTATAGGCCATGTTGTACTCAATATATAGGCTATGATGTCATGTAGTTATTCAGACTAAAACTAATATCCTACATGAAACGTGTGATACATCATAACACAAATCATAAGATTCTTCCTAAAATGCAAAAATCACACGCATCGTAGAACTTAACAACATCAGTCCAACATCCAGAAAGGCACTAACATCATCAGTCCTTGAAAGAGCCAGTGTTGCCAACTTACCGTATGGCATGGCATATTCTGTGTCAGCAACCATAACGTCGTATCAATATGGCAGGTTTTTGGCTGGCTGGCATAATTTATCATCCTCAATTAATAACATTGATAAGTACTTTATTAGATGATAACTTTCATTAATAAATCAATCTAACTCCTCATTAATAAATGCATCTTAACAGTTTCTGCATTATGTTAGAAAACATACCATTCATAAAACCAAAAAAAGCAAAATCAACATAAATAAACTCACTGTGGCATTTCAACAAACACCTTGTTTACAAAAATCACCTAAGTTTATAATCAATCTAACTTAAAATCAGTAAAATCGCATAAGCTTGATAATAGATATAGAAATAAAAAAGATCAAAATTTACCTGAGTTGAAAGGGGGAAAATACAAACTAAGGTTCAGAGATTCGATTGGTGGTTACGATTGCGAGAGTTCAGATCATTGCGAAGAAGACTGGTCATGGTGTAACGGGAGAAGCTTTGTCAACTCCAAATGTGATCGATGGACGAGCCATTCTGTAATTTTTCTATTATGAGGGTTTTGTTTTAAGTGACTCCAAATGTCTGTTACGTTAGGGTTGAGTTTTCATTGCTAACTATTATTATTTGGAAGGTTTAGAGTTTAACCTCAATTATATAAAGCTTAGTAATAGTAATTTTTATTATTTAGAGATTCAGAGTTGAATCATTACCTTATAGATTTTTTTTTATAACTTTTTTATTCAAAATTTTATATTTTTTAACTACACCTCCCTCAAAAGAATTATTTATTTGTTGAATTTCTTAAAATATTATTTTTTTAATTATATAATCAAATAGAAAAAGTGAGAGAAAAAAATTTCACAATTCACATTAAAAATAATTAATAAAATAGAATAAATAGAGATTAAAAATATTATTCTAATTTTATAAATATTTTTCAAAAAAATTTGCAACAACTAATCTTAAAAAATTTCTTAAGAATAATATGTACTAAAATTATCTTAAAGAAAATAAATCTAAAAAATAAATAAAAAATAATTTTTGACAAAATTTAAACAAAAACTATTATTATTCAATAAAGCAAAAAATATTGTTGTGAAAATTATTTTAAAATAGATTTGTTTTTATATTATATATATATATATATATATATATATATATATATATATATATATATATATATATATATAAATCTAAAAAATCAATATGTCAATTATATTTTACAATTTTATTTAATAATAGTAAAAATATAATTAAATAAATAAACTTATATTTTTACAATTATATCATAAACTTATATTAATACAACTATATCATAAACTTAGACTTTTGATTTTTTTTAATTTTTACAACAATAAAAAGTTATTAAATAAATAAACTTATATTTTAAGATTATATCATAAACTTATAATTTTGATTTTTTAATTTTTCAATAATAAAAAAGTATTAAATAAATAATTTTCTTTAAAAAATAACTAAAAAAACTAAATTAATATTATAAAACTTTCTTAAGAAAAACTAAGATTTAATGTAAAATTAAAAAGTGTCTCAACAACATATTCTTGAAATCAATATGTGTTTTATAATTTTATTTATTAATAGTAAAAACATAATAAAAATTAAAAATAAACCAAACAGTTTGTAGCAAAAGTCTTTACCGCAAATTCCGCAGCAAACTTCGCAGCAATTCCTGCAATATTTTCAAGAATTTTGTGGTTTGAATGGATAACTAATTCCTGCGAAATTTATAGCAGTCAAATCCGCAGGAAATATATATTTTACTTTTAAATCTTCGCAGCTAAAGTCTCAGGAATTCCTGCGAAATTGTTAATTTTTGCAGAAAATAATGTTTCATCATATTGTGAAATTGTAGGTATTGCTGCGGAATTATTTCCGCAGGAAAATCCGCAGGTAATCTTTGTAGAATGGAAAGAAGTGGAAAAATGAAACTTGAGTCTGGAGTTGTGTGGGTAAAACGGATAAGTGAAATAAATATGGAATCTTGCGTCATTAATTTCACATTGAAACTTGCGACGTGCTACGCACGTGACAAAAAATATGATGGTTATCTTACGAAGTGATTATCATGTTGCTACGTTTGACCTCTCACAACGGTCATTTGAATCTAACCAAGTCATCCACTTAATCAGACAATATTTTCACGTTATGATAGCTTTTTCTGAAAAGTTAGTTGCAACGTGATTTTCACGTCACAATCTTAATTTTTTAAAATTTAAATCTCTCCCATCATCAATGTCCGACTAATTTTTCTTATTTATTTGAAATAAAAAGGTTGCGACATGTTTAACACGACGCAAAGTTTAAAAAAATCTAAAAATATTTTTTAATCTAAGAACATATTTTATTATTAAAATCTGTTGTGACGTGTAATTCACGTCGCAATTTTATTTTATCACGTGACTGTATTACATGGGTAGAGAAATGTTTTCTTGTAGTGTCATCTATTTTTTAGGCCTGTATAAAGGTATCATATTCCAAGGGCACTACAATTCTATTGTTTGGTGCTCATGAGTATAAAGACTCATTTCAACCTTCTGACTGAATATGGAAGATTTATTAAACTGGTATAATTCCGACCATTCGATTCATTTGCATACAATTAGAAATCTTCACACCTAGTCCAATGACAGAAGTGGTAAAACTCTTACTGAGAAGCGGCTAGCTATGGCTATGTGCAATCAAACTAGCTTTCACCATTATCCTCTTCTCACTTTTAAGATGAATGATACTAGGTTCTCTTCCCAGTTAAGGTTTATGAAAATGTGCTCTCTTCACAAGGACTGCAAAAATATTACTGCCAAATTAAATCTTAGGAAACTAAGGCGGATGGTCGTCTCATGTTCATTCTAGACAAGAGGGTCGAAAATCTATAAAAAAAAAAGAAGCTAAAATATTTGAAGAAAATTTTCTTTTGTAATGTTTAGGACAAGTTCAGGAATGTTGAGGCCAATTTGAAACTCATTCAACAGGACATAAATACTAATGCTCATACTCATGTAGCTCGGCCTCAAGAAAATTTTGCTCAAAATGAGCTAGATTTTGCCTTTAATTTGAAGGAACCTTTTTAGAGGGACAATGATAGAATCAAATGGAGTACTGATGAAGATAGGAACACCATATTATTTTAACTAATGCTCATACTCATGTAGGTCATAACTCATAACTAATCTGGAGCTTATAGTTAAGCATGTGATATATCATTTCAAGGATTTACTTGTCACATCTTCTATTTTGCCAAATATTTTCAATTCATTGCAAGTAGAATCAAGATCAAGCTGTCTGTTGAGAATGCTTTCCTCTTTTCTATTACTGGAACAATACAAATAGTCAAGTCCATTGTTTATGGCATGCTTGGTGTGAGACGTTGGATCAAACTCTAGTGTTCTCGAAGTCTATTCGCAAGTAATGCGTGTTGTAGTCGAAGTTTGTTCTAACATGCATTAGTCAGTATTGCTAAGGTTGTTAGCATGTTGAATTGGGTCTTGCTTGTAAATCCAATTGTTTAAGTTAGCTTGTACCCTAAGTTAGCTTGTAATGGGTAATTGTTAAAAAGCCCATTAGGTTAGTGTGCTATTTTATTATAAATAGGATGCTAGTTTCTCAATCTTGGCATAAGGAAAAATAGGAAGATAAAATCCTAATTTCAAGGGAGAGAGGTTATATTGTTATTCTTGTATACTTGTAATCTTGTTCTAAGAGAAAGGAAAGAATAGCAGTTTAATAACCAATCCTTGTTGTTCCTTGTTGCTTTCTTCTTTATTAACCCTAACCCTTGTGTGTTTCTTGATAAGAAACCGTTTATACTTTGTTTAAAGGTATCTGATTCACAACAAATTGGTGTTGTGAGCGTGGAGAAGATGCCTTCAACAAAGTATGAGATTGAAAAGTTCACCGGAGTGAACGACTTCGGTCTGTGGCGCTTGAAGATGAAAGCCCTATTGGTTCAGCAGGGTTGTTTGGAAGCGTTGAAGGGTGAGGCAGCCATGGACGATGCGTTAACGGCAGAAGAAAAGACGGACATGATCGAGAAAGCCCACAGCGCAATATTGTTGAGCCTTGGTGATAAGGTTCTTCGACAGGTATCAAAGGAGACTACAACATCGGGATTAGGGGTGAAACTTGAAAGTTTGTACTTGACCAAATCTCTGGTGAATCGACTATACCTGAAGCAAGCTTTATATTCATTCAAGATGAGTGAAGACAAAGTGTTGGCTGAGCAGTTGGATATGTTCAACAAGCTTATTCTTGATCTTGAAAATATTGATGTGAAGATCGATGATGAAGATCAAGCACTGTTGCTGCTGTGTGCTTTGCCCAGAACACATGTTCACTTCAAAGAAACTCTCTTGTATGGAAGGGAGTCCCTGACCTTTGAAGAAGTTCAATCAGCCTTGTATTTTAAGGACTTTAACGAACGAAAGGAGCATAAACCTTCGACGGTGGGCGAAGGTTTGGCCGTTAAGGGAAAATTCTTGCGAAAGGGTGGCAAGTTCGACAAGAAGAAAGGTAAAAGTCAACAGAAGTCTTATAGTGGCGAAATATCTAGTATTCGATGTTATCATTGTAAGAAGGAGGGTCACATAAGAAAGGTGTGCCCTGAACGCCTGAAAGATAATGGAGGTAATGGCAATACAGCCATTGTTCAAGATGACTTTGACTCATCTGATGTTCTTGTGGTTTCAAGTGGCGACTCGAGGAAAGAGTGGATTATGGATTCAGGTTGCACTTGGCACATGACTCCAAACAGAGAATTGTTCGAGGAGCTATGTGATCAAGATGGTGGATCTGTGCTGCTAGGAAACAACAAATCTTGCAAAATTGCAGGTATTGGATCTGTGAGATTCAAGCTCCATGATGAGTCAATAAGGTTATTGACTGAAGTCAGGTACGTACCTGACTTGAAGAGAAATTTGATTTCTCTTGGTGAATTCGACAGAAAAGGATACATTTTTCAAGGAGAGAAAAGTATCCTAAGAGTCATGAAGGGGTCGAAGGAAGTCTTGAGAGGCGTGAAGAAACAAGGCTTGTATACCCTTGAGGCTGAGGTTGTAATTGGGTCGACAAATGTTGCATCCACGAAATCTATGTCGAAGACAGAATTATGGCACATGAGATTGGGCCATGTCAGCGAAAGAGGCCTGTTCGAATTGGGGAAGCAGAACCTGCTAGGAGGTGACAAAGTCGAAAAGTTGGAATTTTGTGAATCTTGTGTATTTGGTAAATCCTGTAGGGCGAAGTTTGACAAAGGCAAGCAAAGAACACATGGATCCCTGGATTACATTCATGCTGATCTTTGGGGGCCTGCAAGGAATCCTTCACACTCAGGTGCAAGGTATTTTCTATCCATCATTGATGACTATTCCAAAAAGTTATAGGTATTCATTCAGAAGATGAAGGATGAAACTTTGAGAATTTCAAAAGTTGGAAGATTATAGTCGAAACTCAGACTGGCAGAAAGGTTAAGAGGTTGAGAACCGACAATGGCCTTGAATTCTGCAACGAAGCTTTCGACAGTTACTGTGTTGGGTCTGGGATTGCAAGGCATAAGACTGTAGCAGGTACTCCTCAACAAAATGGTTTAGCTGAGAGATTCAATCGAACAATCCTTGAAAGGGTTAGATGCATGTTGGTTACTACTGGATTGAAGAAGGTGTTTTGGGCGGAAGCTGTTTCGACAGCAACTTACCTGATAAATAGATGTCCCTCGAATGCCTTGGGAATGAAGACACCTGAAGAAGTTTGGTCGGGACATCCACCTAGTCTCGACAGACTGAGAGTATTTGGCTGTGTGACCTATGCTCATATTAGACAAGACAAGGTCGAACCTAGAGCTCTGAAGTGCATGTTCATGGGATACCCTGAAGGAGTCAAAGCTTATAGGTTATGGTGTCTAGAGCCAGGTCACAGAAGGTGTATCACCATTCGAGATGTAGTTTTCAATGAAGCAGAGATGGCTTTCAAGAAAACTGATGATGCTGACGAAGAGCTGGAACAGGGAGAGATTCATGTTGAGGTGGAGCATGTTGATGTTGAATTGCTTACCCCAGATGAAGTCGAAGAAGACACAAAAGATGCTGTCGAAGATGAGGAGATTGATAATGACTACCTGCTAGCAAGAGACAGGTCGAGGAGAGTCATCAAGCCACCTTAGAGACTTGGGTATGCAGATCTTATAGCTTATGCCTTAATCTCTGCTAGTGAGGTTCTAGATGAAGAACCTAGAGACTATAAGGAAGTTATGAGGAGTCGAAAGAAGACTGAATGGCTGAAGGCCATGGATGATGAGATGAAATATCTTCATGATAACAACACCTGGAAACTGATCAAGAAACCTGCTGGAGCCAGGTTAGTCAGTTGTAAATGGATTTTCAAAGTTAAGGAAGGAATCGAAGGAGTGACGTCGAAGAGATACAAGGCAAGATTGGTTGCTAGGGGGTTCACTCAGAAAGAAGGTATCGACTTCAATGATGTGTTCTCTCCTGTTGTGAAGCACAGATCCATTCGAATGTTGCTTGCCATGGTGGCCTAGTTCGACCTTGAACTAGAACAGATGGATATGAAGACTGCGTTCTTGTATGGTAATCTAGATGAAACAATCCTGATGAGGCAACCTGAAGGGTATGTCGAAAGGGGGAAGGAAGATTATGTGTGCAAACTGAATAGATCTTTATATGGACTGAAACAATCTCCTCGACAGTGGAATAGGAGATTCGACAAGTTCATGGCACACATAAGTTTCATCAGAAGCCAGTTCGACCACTGTGTTTACTTCAGATTTCGACCGGGTAATTCATTTGTTATTTTGTTGCTCTATGTGGATGATATTCTAATAGCAAGCAACAATGCCGAAGAGGTAATGAGGGTGAAGGCTGAACTCAATAAAGAGTTCGAAATGAAGGATCTGGGAGCTGCGTCCAGGATTCTTGGGATTGACATCCGGAGAGATAGAAAGCATTCGAAATTATGCTTATCTCAAGAGGCATACCTACAGAAGGTTCTCGAAAAGTTTGGTATGTCGAATTCAAAGCCTGTTGTGACTCCGACAAACCCTCAATTCAAGCTGAGTATAGATCAGTGTCCCAGCACTGATGTTGAAAGAACTTATATGAATAGCATTCCATATGCTAACATAGTAGGTTCTTTGATGTGTGCTATGGTCTGTACTAGACCCGACATAGCATATGCAGTAAGTCTTGTAAGCAGGTACATGGCGAATCCTGGAAAGGCTCATTGGCAAGCATTGAAGTGGATTTTAAGGTACATAAATGGGTCTCTGAATAGAGTCCTAATTTATGGTGGAGCCTTGAGTGAAGATAGTAAAGCAGCAATCGATGAATATGTCGACTCTGATTATGCAGGTTGTATGGATTCCAGAAAATCTATCTCTGGATATGTGTTCACTATGTTTGGGACAACAATCAGTTGGAAAGCAACACTTCAGAAGGTCGTTGCCCTATCAACCACCGAAGCGGAGTATATTGCCCTAACTGAAGCTGTGAAGGAAGCATTGTGGCTTGAAGGTTTTGCAAAGGAGCTAAAACTTCAAGGTCGAGTTATCACTGTTAAATGTGATAGTCAAAGTGCAATACAACTGTCGAAGAATTCAGCCTATCATGAGCGAACCAAGCACATTGATGTGAGGCTGCATTTCATCAGAGGGGTAATCGAGCGTGGAGAAGTCCAAGTGCTGAAGGTTTCGACAGATCATAATGCTACTGATATGATCACCAAGACGTTGCCTAGTTGCAAGTTTTTTCACTGTATGCAGTTAATAAAGCTGCATGAAGAAAGCTAGTTTCTTGATGTTATAGAGTTAGATCCAAGGTGGAGATTTGTGAGACGTTGGATCAAACTCTAGCGTTGTCGAAGTCTATTCGCAAGTAATGCGTGTTGTAGTTGAAGTTTGTTCTAACATACATTAGTCAATATTGCTAAGGTTGTTAGCATGTTGAATTGGGTCTTGCTTGTAAGTCCAATTGTTTAAGTTAGCTTGTACCCTAAGTTAGCTTGTAATGGGTAATTGTTAAAAAGGTCATTAGGTTAGTGTGCTATTTTATTATAAATAGGATGCTAGTTTCTCAATCTTGGCATAAGGAAAAATAGGAAGATAAAATCCTAATTTCAAGGGAGAGAGATTGTTTTGTTATTCTTTTATACTTGTAATCTTGTTCTAAGAGAAAGGAAAGAATAGCAGTTTAATAACCAATCCTTGTTGCTTTCTTCTTTATTAACCCTAACCCTTGTGTGTTTCTTGATAAAAAACCGTTTATACTTTGTTTAAAGGTATCCGATTCACAACACTTGGATTCTTAGCAATGGCAATGAAATCACTTTTTGTTGGGTAATTGGTGCCTAAAAAGAATCGGGAGATGCCTAAAAATCTTAAGTTGGCATTCCCTAATCTCAATAATTGGACTATAGTTACTTGGCCCTCAATAACAAATTGAAAAAACAAAGTCAAAATATATATTGAAAATAATAGAAATTGAATTCACATAAGTATATATTGTAGAAATAAACTCGATTTCATATTTATATAATTATAACAAATGAAGTGAATGAACAAATGAAAGAATATATCACTGCCTAACAACTAAAACAAACTATGTAGTATTTCTCTATACTAATGTAGAGCAAGCTGAAGTTTTAGGATCAACAATTGCAGGCAACAAGTACTTCCTCCCATTAACACCATTTGCATTGTAACTAGCACCACTTGTTTTGTCGACCAATAGATCTCCAGCATAACCAGGATAAGCCCCTTTTGCATAAACACCCGTACAAGCCGAAGATGCTTCCAACGGAGCTTCTTTTGGTCCCTGATAATATCCATTCCCAAAGGGGTTTGTTACGGTTCCAGCTAAAAGACTAGCCACATTTATGATCATTCCATCAAGACCAACATCATTGTTTGGTGCAACCAACGGTGAACTTTGTGGACCATAAATTGGTTGGTGAAATGGCCAAGCACACTGACCAGCACATTGAGTTTCAGAGTTTCCAACCCAAATGTACGCGAATTTGTGTTGTTTTCCATTCACGCGCGCACCGTAAGAAGAACCGTGTGTCCCACACCTACTTGAACAGAAACCATCAACTGCCACGTCGGAAGCTGTTAGAACAACGTTGATGGCGTTCTGTTGTTGTCCTTTGGATGCGAGTTTAATGATTTGGTTAGTTGTGAGAGATTTTCCTAAAGAGTAATTCTCGTCGAGAATTTGAGCACCAAGGGAGAGAGCAAGATTTACTGATTTCTTACTGTTGGTGAGGTGGTAGTATTTCTCTGTTGATTTCCACCACGTGGCAACAGAGGGTTGTGAAGTGGTAGTTTGCTTGGGAGAAGAGAGTGAAGTTATGAAATCAGTGATGATGGCTCTTTGGGAAGTTTTGAATTTTCCATACCAAATGAGGTTAATGGAGATTTTGCCAGTTAGGAGAGGACCTTTGTGATATTGAAATTTAAGTAGTTGGTCTGATTCAGTGAGCTTTCTAGCTGAGATCAAATGAAGCAGTGAAATAGTGAGAAAAAGAGTGAA
Organism: Lathyrus sativus; assembly: GCA_963859935.3. Lineage (NCBI taxonomy): Eukaryota > Viridiplantae > Streptophyta > Magnoliopsida > Fabales > Fabaceae > Lathyrus > Lathyrus sativus. Next base: position 360,981,812 of record OZ012736.1, on the reverse strand, counting down.
GATGATACTTATGTTAAGAGATGCCATTTGGATTTTGTAATGAGGAAAGTAATTATAATAGAAGGGAGGTGTTGTGGGAAATGGTGTGAGTTGAGTTTAGATGATGGAAAAGAAAGATGGGGATTTTGGTATATATAGTGGTGAGAGAGTGTGTGTAGTGGAAGGAGCGTGGAAAGAAGGGGAGTTAATAGGTGGTATTGGTGAAGTCAAATTATAGTGGGGGGCGAGTGGTGGTGGTACCAGCTAAGATTACGCGTTGTTATTCCAATTACGATTTTGTACTCTATTTAATGATAATCAAATTCATTGGTTTGGGCGGTTAGGTGCCTGCCAAGTTTGGACAGAATTCATTGTTTTTTTTAGAGTAGTCACTATACGCGGGGACAGGGCATGGACAGCTAAGAAGAGGGTATAGAGTGGGACAAAACAACAGAGTTGAGTTCCGTTTGTAAAAGAACCGCCCCCTTGCTTTTGGGTGCATTGAATAATACTCTACTCGTTGAGTAATTAATTTTAAATATATTGTCTCAAAATGAATCATCATTTCAATTTATAATTTCTAATCAAAATTACACCAGTGATTTTAAGTTATTTTTGTGAAACAAATTAGTTTTTTTAAGTTTTTTTTATCAATTTAGTTTTTAGTTGATTTCTACAATTATTTTTGAATATTTTGATATTTGTAACAGTTGTATTTTTTATTTTTTTTTACTTTATCATTTTCATATCACTAAAAAATAATTACATGTACAATTAACTCATTCACTCTATTAAAAAAGGATAATTGTGCACATGTTTAGAAACTTAAAGAACCAAGTTATTATAAAAAAAACTTAAAGAACCAATATGTTATATAAAAATACTTCTTTTTTAAAAAGTTTTTTTTTTAAGTATTTCATCCTTATTGTTTCGTTTAATAATTAGAAATGATCAGTGAATGGTGAGATATGGCTTTGGATTGGCGGAACAAGTTTTTGGTACGACAGAAAAAGGACTAACTTGTAAGGTTAACAACCCAACGTTCAAGTTAGTAAGAGAATGGAAAGTAAAGTGAGAGTTAGAATGAATTTGAATACTTGAAATGACACGTTTTCTTCCTTATATAGAGTTAGCGATTAAAAGAGTCTACTGAGAGAAGACACGTTATGCGGTTGGCCGATGGATTTAATCAGATGAATATTAATGCATCTAAAAAGCATAATTTTATACCTTTGGGCCAACGAAGGATTACATATTCTATGTGTTTCTTCACTTAATGTCATTATTGTGTCTTTCCTTTGGGCCTTGCAAATGGCTCATAATAGTTTTCTTACAAACTCTTATATCTATTTTGTAGTGTAAGAGTTTGTCGTGTACGCCCTTAGGTCGACTTCTATTAGGAGCAAGTGAAGATTTTTTATGGGACAACATTATCGTTGGGAACAGTCGCATTAAATGTCCTTCTTGTAATGGGTAACATTTTATAGGGAGTTCTGACATGTGTCTCTATGTTGATTAGTAATGATGTTTTCTTTATCTTAGGATATTCAAGTATTATAAATAGGCTTTGATGAAATCATGAACGTTGGTGGTACATTTTGCACTTCCCAATGGAGTTGATTGTATGATCTCCTACCTCTTAAATACTTATAAGAAGCTCGTGGGGTGATGTCCATTTTGCAGATTGTTAATTTGAGAACTCTTCTTCACCTTGTTAATGATTTCTTCCATTGTTGTTATTTTTGTTACACATGAGTTCACTTTCGACTAGTTTGTGCCCTTTTCTTCCAACGCGTTGAAGGTGAGAAAATATATGCTTTTGAACAGAGTTCATATTCTAATCCACTGTTCAGAATTTGATTAACTAAGTGCAGCAGAATAATCATAAGAAGTAAATAAGTCACAGTAGAGCACACAAAGATTTATCATGGTTCCTCCTAAACTGAGAGCAGTCCAGTCCCCTTGCAATCACAATAGATTTTTCACTATAATCAAAATATGATTACAACTGCTTATACACTCACGTATAATACTTTTCTGTTCAGAACCTCAGCCCGAGACTTCCTTACTTAGACCCTCAGCCCAAGACTTCCTGCTTAAACCCCTCACGGTCAAGACATCTTCGCACTTGATTTTATGTTTTTCTTTTCTCAGGTTGGGATTTTTTACAACAAAAAAAATAGCATTTATAGTTTGCTGATAGAATATTAATGTTGGTGATTAAGAGTTTTCTTTTTTTATTGATATTTATATTTATATTTATGTATGTGAGAATGAAATTATTAAGTTGGATGTTTATCCATATACCAGTTGACTACATAATACAGGATCAATAATCCTTGTTACAACCCATAAAATTGACTATTGAAACAAAACCAAAACCAAATAATCCAATTATGAACTAAGTGAAAATTTTAAACAAAATAAAATTCAAAGATCAAGATCCACAAAAAAGGTATCATGAGCACACAACACATATAATTAAACCAAGCAAAATATCAGATAAGGACCGAGGCCGTGAGAAGGAAAAAAAACCAACCTAAGGGATCGAGGTCTATCCCTTTGATTCCTTCCCTTTCACTTTGTCTTTGATCCGATCTTCTCTTTGTACCCTTGATAAAAATAGATGACGTCAGGAGTTAGGCTTTAGTGTTGTTGTTCTTCAGTTTGAAGAACAACAACTTTAGGATAGATATTTGTAGATTGTGAATGAAAAAGAATGTGGGAAGAATGCTCTATTTATAGGTAAAAATCAGGTCAAAGAATTGAATGTGATTGAATCATTTAGGAAAAATTTAATCGGACCGAATTTTATTTATTTCTTAGAGTCTAAGTCAATGAATCTGGATGGTTTCATGGCTTGGTTATTTTAAATAAAAATATTAATTTAAATAATAAAATAATAATGAAATTAAAAAAGATTTTGATTTTTTTTTATTTTTATGGTTTTTTTTAATTTTATACATAAAATAATGATTTTAATGAAAAAATCATATTTTAAAAAATACATTAATATTTAATATAAAAATTAATAATTAAATGATAAAAAATGTTATTTTTGTGATTTTTTAAGATTTGAAAATAAAATAGTAAAAGTTAGAAATAAAAGAATAAAAAGGAAAACAACTAAAAGTGAGAAATATGAGATTTGAACTTAGTGCACTCTCCCTAATAACTCTTCAACAAGCTCTCATATCATATGGGTCAATATATTCATTCAACATAAAACAAAACTAAAATTCTAATATGCTAATAAGCTTGATTTTAAAATCTTCCATTTTGACCCCTTTTACAAATAATATTAATGACACATCTTTTTCTTTAATTTTCTTGACCTTTTATAAGCGCATACGAAAAAGTATTTTATTCAAAAACAAATTAAAAAAAGCTTTAAAAATACAATTTACTTATTATATTTTTAAACAAAAAATGTGAAAAAGTGAAAAAATGAAAAAGAAAGGTGGTCAAAATTTGGGGTACGACATAGAGGATTCATCTCAGGTTTGATTTGATCAACAAACAAAAGAAAAATAAATAACATTAAAAGAACTGAACAAGATTCTGACCAAAGAGGAATAAGAATCTTGTTAGAGGTACATAAATGATGACACGAAATGATATTTCATAAAGACAAAGGATAGAGATCATTGACGTATAAAATAAGAAAACATCATTACCCAAGGTTCCTTACCTAGCAGACTTCTGGAATATGTGAGGGCAAAGCCTCAGATACTTGATATGCGTGTTTCGATGATGTTGAAACCGAGTCGCATGGAAGAAAAGTCATTTGGCGGTATCACCATGATGCATAAGCATACCTTATTTCTCATGTCTGTTTGCGTGCACTAAAAATCTCAAGTACTGCATTTAGAGCTGTCAAAATATGCGTCATACGAGTCAAACTCAATTGGTCTATCATAACTTTCATCTAAGAGAATCAAAGAGATGAATTAAAGCATTTTTTTATGTTTTAGGTCTTTGAGTCGACCTAAACTCTACTCCGGTCGACTCATGGCAAGTGTCCTAGAAATGCATTTTTCTCGGGTCTGGTATGGTCGACCTACCGGTCGATGCATACTGATGTCATTTGCATTTGTCAAAAAATTTAGGCTTTGCGTCGACGCATGCCTTGTTCTGGTTGACACATAGTTGTGTGTTTTGCACAATATGTTGCCTCGGGTTAGCTCAGGTCAACCATACACTCTGCATGAGTCGACCGCTCGCTGTTTGCTGTATATTTTTTTAGTTGTCTATTATTTTTGAAAGTTGGTTTTATCAGTTATAACAGTTTTGTCTGGTATAAATATTCAGTTGCTCTATTCATTTCATATCAATTAAATCAATTACAAAAACAAGAAAAGTGAAAAAGGTGTCAATTCAAGTTCTCATCATCTTCATCTTCTACATTTCATACCACAATAATCACACACAATAATCTTTGTTGTGCATTATGGATTGTCTAAGGTAATAACGTTCGAAGCCGTGATTGGGTAATCCGGTTCGGGTTGAGAAATTGACAAGTTTTTCTTGAATAAAACCTCTAGGGTTTTGCCCTCCAAGATTCTCTGAATTTGGGGGTTTTTGGACGAGTCTTCTCAACATATATTCGTCCGAGTGAAGGTGATCGAGGAATGGTAGATTCCTTCGATCTAGTAGCGGTAATCGGCGAATTGTGAAGGAGAAGTTCAGGTTTGACACGCGAGTGTTTAAGATCAGTCAGGCTGGGGTTTGAAGATGGAAGGTTGTTCAAACATAGAGTTGTAATCAGAGGTTCATACACAAGCTGTCGAAGGACTTGATTTGACTCGAATCTAGGGACAAGAGGAGATAGCTTCTACAACAACAAAGGAGTTCATTTGTTTGGTTTCTATTTCATTCTTGTATATACGATTCTACAACAGGTTAAATTTATATTATAAGAGCTCAATTCTGTTGTTAGAATTGAGGGCAGACGTACCCCGAAGCGAGGACGAAGGGGGAACTGCCTCAACAAATCCTTGTGCCTTTTACCTTTCATTTTTACATTGCTTAATATTTGTGTGATTTTAGTATAAGTAATTATATCAAATTTAGGACTGTTTTGAGTAAGTGTTGGACTGTTTTTTACTCTAGTACAATCTTTGATTGTACAAGGAAATTAGAGCAAATTACTTAAAACTGAACTCACTTGTAGTGTTCTGCACTCCAGGTGTTTGATAAATTGCCTGAACAAAAATCCTTGTGTGCTATCCATTTATTGTCGTTATATTTTAAGGCATTGGAACTAGTCATACCATATTGTGAACTAAATCAAATTGAGAGTGTGACTAGTGTAGTGATTCTCATTACTCGTTATCCGATTCCAACGGCTAAAACGCATATCCGGTTTTCTAGTAACTGTTTGTTATAGATGGTATTTTTCCACGACCACTTCTGCAAATTAAACAATTTTTAAAAACCAATTTTATTATTAGCACCAACTCATTTTTAAATAAGGGATTTATTCAACCCCCCTTCTAGATCTGTGCCATCGTTTAACAAGTGGTATCAGGAGCACCGGTTCACTCCGTTCTTCAAGTATAACTTAGTAGAAAATGGCTAACGAACCTAAAGGGGCCTATAATAGAGCTCCTGTTTTTAATGGAGAAAATTACAGTTACTGGAAAGACTGTATGCGTGTGCACATTAATTCCATTGATCGATAGGTGTGGAATGTCATTCTTAACGGTCCAATTGAAATAACTATGACCGACGAGAATAACATGATTGTGCCTAAGCCTGAAGCACAATGGACTGATGATGACAAGAAGAAATATAATTACGATTGGAAACCAAAAATATTTTGATCTCCTCATTAGGAGTTGATGAATATTATAGGGTTTCTCATTGTTTAACGACAAAAACTATGTACGATTCACTGCAAGTTGCCCATGAGGGAACCAATGATGTTAAGCTAGCGAGAATCAATACGCTAACACAAGAGTTTGATCTCTTTCACATGGAGTAAGGGGAAACCATTGCAAACATGCAAAAGAGATTCACTCATCTTATCAATAGATTGCACTCACTAGGTAGGCCAGTTGCCAATGATGTTGCTACTAACAAGATTTTGAGATGTCTTAACAGGGAATGTCAACCAAAGGTAACCGCCATCAAAGAAGCTAACGACCTCACAATTTTGGATCTCACAACATTGTTTGGAAAGTTGCAAGAGCACGAACAAGTGCTTCTAAGCCTAGAACAATATGAAAAGAAGGAAAAGAAGGAGAAAATAAAAAATAATGAAAAGAAGTCTATTGCTCTCAAGACTTCTTCCTCAAAGTCTCAAACTAAGGAGCATAGTGATTACACTTTGAGTGACGACAAAGATGATGACAAGAGTGAGGATATGGGGCTGTTTGTAAAGCATTACAACCGCTATGTCAAAAAGAACGACATTCAACACTCCGATAAAAATCTTGTCAACTTCCGGAAACAATCAAGGTACTCTAGAAATGACGACACTAAAGGAAACAAGACAAAAGGGTCATGTTATACTTGCGGAAAGACTAGACACTACAAACCGGATTGTCCCTTGAACAAAAAGGGCAAAGAAAAAGAAACAAGTAGATCACATAAGAAGCAATCTAAGCCAAGGAGAGCATATATAGCTTGGGAAAGCGATAGTGATTCCTCCGAGGATGAAAGCTCAAGTGATGAAGATGAATCCGTAAATCTTTGTCTTTCTGCCCATCAAAAGAACAAAAAGAAACAGGTACGACGTGCCAAGTATGAAAATTCCTCTAAAATGTCTCATTTTGAATTACAAATTGCTTTTAATACTTTGTATTTTGAAGCAAAAGAAACCTTTAAAAGGCTTGCCTCAAATAACCAAATCTTTGCTCACCTTGAGCAAAAGATTCGTGAGTCCGAAAAGAAACTTGAGGCACTAAAAGCTTCCATAGTGGAAAGTACAAAAGTAGGTTGTGAGGATCTAAGAAAAATAGTTGTCAACTTTGGGTGTGATACTTGTTACATTTGGCAAAATGAAGTTAGAAACCTAAATGTCAAACTTAACAAGGCTCTAGAGCCCAAAATTACTTTTGCTATTGATAAAGCTAATTTTAGAAAGAGTATGGTTAACCCATATCAAAAATACACATATGTTATAAGAGATCATGATAGCAAAAGTAATTCAAAAGTTAACTTTTCTTGCTTGTATTGTTGAAAGAAAGGCCACATCATTGCTAAATGCCATTTTAGGAGATTTTTGGTTCCTAAAGGCATTTATCAATGGTTGCCTAAATGCGACCATTTTGTCACTCACAATATAGGACCCAATAAGCCATTGGGTACCTACTCTTGTTAATTGTTTTTCATAGGTACAACATCTTGAGATCCCCGAGAGAAGATGGGTTTTCGATAGTGGTTGCTCAAGACACATGACAGGAGACATATCTCTCTTCATCGACTTCGTGGCAAAGAAGAAGGGATATGTAACCTATGGAGACAACAACCATGGTGCAATACTAGGAAAAGGTAGTGTAGGTAACCCTTCTTCCACTACTATCTATGATGTATTGCTTGTCGAGGGCCTTAAACATAATCTCATTAGCATTAGCCAATTATGTGACAAAGGATACAATGTATCGTTTTCAAAAGATTGTTGTCGAATTATGCATAATGATGAAATGAAGAGTGTGTTTAATGGTTTAAGAGTAAATAATGTCTATATGCTAGATTTGGATGAATTATCTTTGACAAGTGATAAATGTATCATGACAATGAGTGAGCACTCATGGTTGTGGCATAGACGTTTAACACATGTCAACTTTGACTTGCTAAACAAGGTGGTTTCAAAAGATCTAGTCATAGGTCTGCACAAAATTAAGTTTACCAAGGATCACCTATGTGATGCATGCCAAATGGGAAAGCAAACGAGGATCTCTTTTAATCTAAAAACATCGTTTCAAATACGAGACCTCTTGAGCTTCTCCATATGGATTTATTTGGGCCATCTAGAATTAAAAGTATAGGTGGTAACTATTACGGTTTTGTAATAGTTGATGATTTTTCTAGATTCTGTTGGACTATCTTCTTGGCTAGCAAGAGCGATACATTCGCAGCCTTTGGAAGATTTTCTAAACTTTCTCAAAATAAATTAAACACAAACATAATATCAATTAGGAGTGATCATGGAGGTGAGTTTGAAAACCATTTGTTTGAGGAATATTGCGGTAAACACGGTATTGATCATAACTTCTCTGCTCCATGTACCCCTCAACAAAACAGGGTTGTGGAGCGTAAAAATCGTATTTTGGGAGAGTTAGGGAGAACAATGATCAATGAAAGTGCATTACCTAAGTATTTTTGGGCTGACGCTATAAGTACGACATGTTATGTATTAAATAGGGTGTTTATCCGCCCAATTCTAAACAAAACACTGTATGAACTTTTAAAAGGGTGCAAGCCAAATGTGTCTCACCTACATGTCTTTGGTTGTAAGTGTTTCGTGTTGAATAATGGAAAGGAAAGCTTAGGTAAATTTGACTCCAAGTCCGACGAAGGTATCTTCCTCGGATACTCTCAGTCAAGTAAAGCCTATAGAATTTACAATAAGAGATTACTTACTATTGAAGAGTCTGTACACGTAACATTTGATGAATATTATCCAAGAGATGTCGGAAAAGGTAGTGTTGTTCATAGTGCAGGTATATCTTCGGAAGACATACTCAAAAGTGTCAAGTCGGGAATTGATCAACCCGTTCTAGCCAAAGTTGAGGAGGTAAAAGATGACCGCCATGAAGAAACTGAGGTAGTTCATCCGTATGATAAAGATGATCTTCCTCCAACTTGGAAGTCTTCCAAAGACCATCCTATCAAAAATATCCTCGGTGATATATCAAAGGGGGTGACGACTCGATCTAAGATAAGTAACTTCTGTTATCACTTCGCTTTCGTTTCTCAGATGGGACCTAAAAACTCGAAAGAAGTCTTACTCGATGAACATTGGTTCTTATATATGCAAGAGGAACTTAACCAGTTCAAGAGAAATGAGGTTTGGGACCTTGTCCCTCCTCCGCAAGGTCATCGAGTAATTAGCACCCGATAGGTGTTTAGGAACAAATTGGATGAAAACGGGGTAATAACTCGCAACAAGGCGCGTTTACTCGCGCAAGGGTATAACCAAGAGGAAGGCATCGACTATGAGGAGACTTATGTTCCGGTTGCCCGACTCGAGGCTATACGCCTTTTACTTGCCTTCGCTTGTGCGAAAAATCTTAAGCTATTTCAAATGGATGTAAAAAGTGCATTCCTTAACGGCTATGTAAATGAAGAAGTTTATGTTGCCCAACCTCCGGGTTTTGAGTCTGATGAATATCACGATCACGTATACAAGTTAAAACGTGCCTTGTATGGACTCAAGCAAGCTCCTAGGGCTTGGTATGAGCGCCTAAGCAAGTTTCTACTTGATCAATGGTATTCAAGAGGCAAGGTCGACACAACCTTGTTCATTAAGCGTCAAGGAAAATACTTAATTTTGGTGCAAATTTATGTTAATGACATCGTATTCGGATCAACTAACATGAATCTCGTAAAAGATTTTTCTAACCTAATGTAGGGTGAGTTCGAGATGAGTATGATGGGGGAGCTCACATATTTTCTCGGGTTACAAATCAAGCAGCTTGAGGAAGAAACTTTTATAAGTCAAACGGAATATTGTCTTGAACTTCTCAAGAGGTTTGACATGGCAAATTCCAAAGCCATTGACACAACAATGCCAACCTGTGCAAATCTCAATAGAGACAAAAGTGGTAAGGATGTAGAGGTAAAAAGATATCGAGGTATGATCGGCTATCTTCTTTATCTTACCGCCTCTAGATCCGATATTATGTTTAGTGTTTGCATATGCGCTAGATATCAATCTTCTCCTAAGGAATCTCATCTAAAAGCAGTTAAGCGCATACTTCGATACCTTTCGGGTACTCCAAAGTATGGGCTATGGTATTCCAAAGAAAACGATTGTTCCTTGGTTGGATTCTCCGGTTCTGATTTTGCCGGGTACAAATCGGATAGGAAAAGTACCAGTGGTACTTGTCACTTATTTTCAAACTCTTTGGTTAGTTGGCATAGCAAGAAGCAGGTTTCTGTTGCTTTGTCAACCGCCAAAGCGGAATACGTTGCCGCCGGTAGTTGTTGCACTCAAGTCCTATGGCTTAAGCAACAATTTCTAGATTTTAATCTCAAACTTGAGTGTATTCCGATCTTTTGTGACAATTCCGGTGCCATCAATCTTACCAAGAATCCCGTGTTGCATTCACGCACTAAGCATATCGAAATACGACACCACTTCCTTAAGGATCATGTGGAGAAAGGCGATGTGGTGTTTGAACACGTTGATACTAAAAATCAACTAACTGGTATTTTCACAAAACCTCTTGCTATTGAGCCTTTCTTTCATATCTGACGGGAACTAGGTATTCTCGATATTTCGAATCGTGTTTAGTGAAATTTCTTGCACATCTTTTATATACCTATGTCTATATCTACTTTGATTATCGGATATCTAACAAATTGAAGATGTTGAAAGTATATGTGTGTGTTCATCTAGCTATATTTGGAATGGAGGTAATATATTTCCTCAACTATCTCTCTCTCGATACTCATGTTCACAAAATGCATCAAATTATGTGTTACATTTGTCATATATGTCGTATTATATGTATGTTATCTCTTTGAATCCTTAAAATGTGTTTTGGCTGGTTATCTATGTCTTTATGCATGCCCATATGATCAAAAATGTCAATATTTGCTAGTTTTACCTGCATGAGTCGACCTAAACAAGGTTCGGTCGACTCACAAATATGTCTCTAAAATTGAAATTTATTTGGGTATGCTCAAGTCGACCTACCGGTCGACGCATACCTTTTGATTTTTGAACGTGTAATTTTGAACACAGTATGCATTGACGCATACACAGAGCGGTCGACGCATCACGCGAATTCTTTCAATTTTTTTTTTTGCAAACTGTTAAAAATTCCCTTTTTAAATCTCTTTTATGACTCATATTAATGTGTATCATTATATTTTCATAGAAACTTGACACCTACATCACATGATACTCTACTATTATCCTCTTCTCAAAACCTAGAAGTTATTACAAAAGGGTCAAAATCTTAAACTTCTCTCCATATTCAAGAATTCTCTACAATATTTGCAATCATCATCAACCAATTTCCTCTTCTTCTCTTTGCAAGCAAAAACCATGGCTACTTGAAAAGTTACCGGTAAAAGATCCACAAGAGCTTCCTCCTCTGCATCTCTCCCGGTGACCGTTGTATCACCAGTTCCTCCTGAGTTTGCCGAGAGCTTCGCTAAAAACTTTGGCAAGCGTTCTGTGGTGAAGTAACATGCCTATTACCGCCTCTCTGCTGAGCGAATGCACATTCCTCAGGTAATCAGTCTTCTTGATTTTCAAGGATTTAACAAATTTTTGGAGTGCAATAAAAAGTACAATGAAGACCTTGTAAGGATCTTCTATACGTGTCTCCATGGTAAGTTTCCGAGTTCTGAGTTTCACAGTAAAATTGGAAATACAAAGGTGTGTGTAAATAATGTTGTTTGGCTGAAATCATTTGATAAACCTCTCGTTTCCAATGAGCCTCCCGTTAAGGTCACTGACACCCACACATTTGATGGCTACGAGTTCAAAGAAGCTTTGAACTCAATGCTGAAGAAGCCGTATGCGGCTGATATTGTGGCTAGTGAGTTATTTTCGAAAACTGTCACTACAGGTAAACTAAAACCTATGGATAGAATTTTGCAATGGATTGTGGTGTGCATTCTGCGGCCTAAGAAAGGAGGATTTTCTCGAGTTGATCAGGCCGAAGTTCATTTGATATATATCTTGAAGAAAAGGATCAAAATAAGTTGGCCTTATTATATTGCTAGTATGATGTATGCCCTCCGAGATCCGGGTTGAGGTACTGTTCTCTCATATGGTTCATTCATTCAGGAGATTTTGAACAACGCTCAAGTTACACTTCCGGGGATTCCATATAGATCTCTCACTCCGGATCAAGAGTTTTGTCAAAAGGCTCTTACAATGATGGGTTATGTATGGATGCCGGAAGAACATCGTTATAGATTTGTTGTCAAAGCAACCACCTCTCGGTTGGAAGACTCCGATGGGAGTGATGAGGAAGATAAATAAGACGAAGAAGAAAAAAATGACCAAGGTGATAGACAACCAAGGGAAGTTGTCGATCACATAAATGTGAGTTGGGCTAACCAATCCCCTACTTCAGATCATGGAAATAGTCAAGGTTGGGGCGAATGGAAAAATACCGGTTGGACGTCGTTATGTGACAACTATCAGCCTCCACAATATTCGGAGTATCAGGAAACTCTGCAGTGGGGTCATGAGGAGTCTTCACATTGGGGCTATGAGGAGCCTCTACAGTAGGGCTATGAAGAGTATACACACTTCACGAATCCCCCGCAATAGCATTCTTCCGAACTCCTCGAGATGATGAGGAATATGCAATTAGAACAACATGCTTTCATGACTGATCAGGATGAACGTCTCACACCTTTAAGACTCAATTTGAGACGCAGACTGAAAACTTCAACACATTCTCCTCTAATATCAATCAACGGTTCGATGCTCTGGTTGAATCAACTGAAAGTCAGCACCAAGTCATTACAAATAGACTCAACACCTTGAACCGTTCTGTTTTGGAGTTTACTGACATGGCCGAGGCTCAAATGCTTCCACCGTATCCGTATCATGGGAGAGGCCAACATTTTAGGGGGAGGAGACATTGAAGGTTATGCATTATGTATAATTGCATTTCACCATTTTGTCATGTTGCTGTGAATTTTGCCTTGTATTAAGCATTTCTAATGTGATTAATGTCTTGCTTCATGAACTTACTTGTCATTACTTGAGTTAATTTCTAATGTATTCATTGTATTTCTAGCAACAATTACCATTCTTGTCTATGTATGGTGCTAATTATCTTTTTATTCCTTAATCATTAACTTTGTCATGTGTGGATGATTGTTAATGTTTATCCTATTGTGCATGTTTTGATATGAGCATCTGTAATTGGTTTATCATTTCTTAACATAAATTTCTTTGTTTTTGATGTTGTCAAAGGGGGAGAAAGTGTCAAGCTGTTTAGTAGAACCATAAAGATCAAACATGAAGACGTCACACTTAACGTAAATGAGTAAGTGAGAATGAAGGCATCAAGTAAGGGGGAAGATAATGCCAGATATCATACAGACAGGTTATACGTGTTTTTCCATCATCAAAAAGGGGGAGTATGTGAGGGCAAAGCCTCAGATACTTGATATGCATGTTTCGATGATGTCAAAACCGAGCCGCATGGAAGAATAGTCATTTGGCGTTATCACCATGATGCATAAGCATACCTTATTTCTCATGTCTGTTTGTGTGCACTAAAAATCTCACTACGCAAAATAAGACCTTTAGCAGCGCTTTTTTTTTGCTTTTAGCAGCGCTTAAAAGCGTTGCCTAAAGTGGCGCTGCTAAAGGTAAAGTCAGCGCTTTTTTTTTATGGATAAAGCGCTGTTATAGACCCCCTTTAGCAGCACTTTTAGCAGCGCTTTCCCTCCTCCCCCCTTTAGCAGTGCTTTTTATAAGCGCTATCTATTCCCCCCTTCCCCCCCTTTAGCAACACTTTTTAAAAGCGCTGTTTATTCCCCCTCCCCCCTTTAGCAGCGCTTCTGAAAATTGCTGCCTATTCCCCTCCCCTTTAGCAACGTTTTTCAAAAGTGCTGTCTATTCTCCCCCCTCCCCCCCCCCCTTAGCAACGCTTTTACTTAAAAGCGCTGTCTATTCTTCACGTTTTGAAATTTTTTTTTTAAATAATCACTTTTTTAATATTTTTTTTTTGATAAACCTGCTTATAAAAATTACATTCACCTGCTTATAATTTAGGCCTTTAATTCAACACTTTGGCCTTATATATACATTGTAATTCAACACTTTGGCCATAATCATTGTAATTCACATAAACCTGCTTATATATAATTCAACACAAGTCGATCCTCAAAACAACTTCACAAATACATTTACTTTACATATAATTACAAAACCGATAACTTTACAAATACATACGACTTCCAGAAATATTATTATTCCACATCAATATTTGACGATACATATACCTTATATAATTCTCAACTCAAGAATGTATTGACACCATTCCTCCTTAATTTCTTTCAATCCTGCTTTCGAGTAAGTATCACACTTGAATTCATCAAAGTACTACATAATATAACAGAACATGCACGATTTAGTTTTAAAACTAATTACTCAGATAAGATATCGGTTAATTATTAAAATAAATCATATAAATTATGAGTTTATTCATATCATGATTGGAATATCTATTTGTCCCGAGTGAATAATTTCCTCCATAAAGCGCAATACAAAATATCTGCAATCAATCCCATTGTGCTGACGAGGACACTGTAATATATATATATATATATATATATATATATATATATATATATATATATATATATATATATATATATATATATATATATATATATATATATATATATATATATATATATATATATATATATATATATATATATATATATATATATATATATATATATATATATATATATATATATATATATATATATATATATATATATATATATATATATATAGACACACACACACACACACACACACACATAAGAAATATATAAATAAGAAAAACATATATATAATTTTATTGAATGATATAATATGTAATTTTATTGCATGATATAAATATGTAATTTTATTGAATGAGACAATATGTAATTTTACAAGTACCTTTGTCACTAACATCTCTTTCTTTTCTTTGTTGGAACGTGGTTTACTTGTCTCTTAACAACACAAACGGATGGATTGATCCAAATTCCCTCGTTATGATCATTTCTAATATATGATTCGTCCGCTCTAATATGCTCATCTTGATCATCTATAATATAATATTCCTTATCAACATCAACATCAACCTGATCTCCAATGTTATCATCGATTACTTTGTTGGAAAAAAGAACTATAGACCATTTCGTACTTGTCGGATCAGTGACATAGAACACTTGTTTAGCTTGCGTGGCTAAAATAAAAGGCTCATCTTTTTACCCCACCTTATTAAGATCCACTTGCAAAAATCCTGAGTTATCCATTCGTATGCCACTATTATTTTCAACCCACTTGTATCCAAAGATAGGAATCTGAAACTTCTCATAATCAAATACCTAAATGCGCTCGATAACCCCAAAATACGACAGATTCGCATATTTGGGGTTTAAGTCCTTCACACTTGAAATATGCATTGCTTCGGCAAGCACGGTGACACCACTATGTTGCATTGTACTTTTATCATCTTGTTCTTTGGTATAAAATGTGTATCCATTAATTGTGTATGTGCTATAAGGAAACACATGCAAACTTGGACCATATGTTAAACATCTCAACCTTTCTGTTATGGAAGTGGGATCAGAATAAAACTTTGAAAAAATATGATCCTTGAACCATGTTATAAAACTTCGATTGTGCTCACGTACTATTCAATTTTCATTTCTATTCAGATTTAAACCTCAGAGAACGTCCTTGTGCATTTCAACATACGGCTCAACCTCAATATCATTGTGCAGAACATACAAATGCACTTGCTCCTGTTCATCCCTTGAAACTGTCACAACTTTATTTCCAATTAACTGTTTTCCTACTATTTTTTCAACAACATGAGATTTTGGGAGGCCAATGGATTGAACATTGGACAAATATTCAGTACAAAACTCAATCGCTTCTTCAACAATGTATCGTTCAACAATACAACCCTCTGGTCGACTTTGGTTTTTCACATACCCTTTCAATATTTTCATATAACGTTCAACAGGGTACATCCATCTCATATAAGCTGGTCCACACAATTGTGTCTCTTTCACAAGATGAACAACTAGATGTACCATTATTTCAAAAAATGATGGAGGAAAATACATTTCAAGCTCACACAAAGTAATAACTATTTCTTTTTGCAATGTTGGTAAGATCGCAAGATCGATCACCTTACTACAAATTGACCTGAAGAAAAAACACAATTTAGTTATTGCCCTTCTCACTTTTTCTGGAAAAATAGAACGTATATCTATTGGTAGAAAGTGTTCCATTATAACATGGAAATCATGTGTCTTTAAACTCTTTAACTTGAGGTCTTTCATAGAAACAAGTCTTCTAATATCTGAAGAGTATCCTTCTGGAACTTTAACTTCACTCAGAAACTTACACAATATCTTTTTCTCCTTTCTAGATAAAGTATAAGCAGCAGGTGGTAGATATGTTCGATTTCCTTTCTTCAAGGGTCCTAATTCATTTCTTATTCCCATTTCTACCAAGTCCTTTCTTGCTTTAAGGCCATCTTTAGACTTTCCTTGTATATTGAGTAACGTACCAATAACACTTTCAAATACATTTTTTTTCAATATGCATAACATCAAGAAAATGTCTTACATACAACGACTTCCAATACGGCAACTCAAACAAAATTGACCTCTTCTTCCACCCACGTGTGACAATCGTATGAGCAAAAGGCTTGCCAAACTTAGTACTCACATCTTTCACCTTTTTAAAAATTTGTTCGCCGGTCAATGTAGGTGGAGCTCTACCTTGTTCTGACTTTCCATTGAATGCTTTTCTCCACCCACGGTAGTGATGATTAGAATTTAAGAATCTACGATGACCAAGAAAGACATTCTTCTGACCAAATTCCAATCGTGTCCAATCTGTGTTTTCTTCATAGATAGGACACGCACATTGACCTTTAATGTTATACCCCGATAGATTTCCGTATGCTGGAAAATCATTAATTGTGCCAAACAACATCGCCCTCAAATAGAAACTTTCTTTCCTATATCCATCATAAACCTCCACATCGTTCTCCCACAAACTCTTTAAGTCTTCGATTAAAGGTGTCAAGTATACGTGTATGTCATTCCCTGGTTGTTTAGGGCCAGAAATTAACATAGATAACATCATGTACTTACGCTTCATACATAGCCATGGAGGTAGGTTATAAATCATAATAATTGTAGGCCGTGTGGAATGTGAGATACTTTGTAGACCATGCAGATTCATTCTATTAGTCGATAATGCCAAGCGAAGGTTTCTAGCTTCTTCTCCAAAATTAGGATACTCATTATCAATTTTCATCCACTGTGGTAAATCTGCCGGATGTCGATACTTCCCATCTATAATTCTATCATTTGCATGACAAGTCAAGTGTTTTGCATCTGTTTCACTATGAAACATGCGTCTAAATATCAGAATTATAGGAAAATACAATAAGACTTTTGCTGGTGACAACATTTTCTTATACCGAGATACACCGCATTTAGGACACTCGTTTAATGATGCATATTCATTTCGAAACAAAATGCAATCATTTGGACAAGCATGTATCTTATCATAGCTCATGCCAATAGAGCATAACATTTTTTTAGCTTCATAGGTTCGATTGGGAAGAACATTATCCTCCGGAAGCATATCTTGTAGTAGGGCTAACAACTCTGTGAAACTTTTATCCGACCATCCATTACCCGCCTTTAAGTTGTACAACTTTAATACCGCATACAATCTTGTGAAAGTAGTGCAACCTTTATACAACAGTTTCTCTACATCTCTTACCAACCTCTCAAACATCTTGGGAAAATCCTGAAGATCTTCTTCAAGTGCTTCTGCAATCTCTTCGACTCGATCATAATCATATGTATCCCTGCCATTGTCCTTTGAAGCATAGGTCGTATTATCTCCCGGTTCGACATTCTCGTTACTTATCTCACCATGTAATGTCCAACATGTATAAATTTGATCAATTCCATGTCTCATTAAATGAGATTCCAACTGAACTGCGTCAATCTGATGCCCATAACAACAACTTAAGCAAGGACATGTGATCCTACTAGGGAATTTGGCGTGTTCAACAACAAACTTAACGAATTTTGATACCCCATTCTCGTAGTCTTTATACAATCGATTAGAAGACATCCATTATTTATCCATACTAATTAAGTATGCTAAACTAAACTAAGAAAGTTAAACAAAAACAACGAATACCTGTAGCACCTGTAGAGAAATCACCAACTTTTAGAACTACACAGTAGGATTCTTGGAAACGATCACAATCTTGATCTACACAGGTAACCCCTATAACAGACAAAATTAATAACATCATCAACATTAAATAATTCTTGGAAACCTAAAACTAACACTCATACACAAACATAGTTCAACAATTTTTTAAAATAATCAGAAATACTTTAGGTAGTAATACACAAAGCTCAGAATAAATTACAACTCTATCAATCATGATTTTTCAGAAGCAGAACTGGCATAAAGCTGATTAAATTGTCATAATAGCCAAATGTTAGAAAAAATTGAAACCTAATTTCAGTAAATTAAATAAAATAAAATAAATACAGATAATAGTCTTATGAAATTAAATTTGGCTCATATCAAGAAATTCAACCATTTTTTCCGATATACTTCATGGTGAAAACTCAAAAGCGCGAATAAAATGTAATCATAGCCGAATTTAATCAAAAATACGAATGATGCATAAAAATATGGCGAATTTTTTTAGAGGCATAAACATTGAAAAGTTAAAGCACCACGTGAAAACCTTTAACATCAATGTATTGTACAGACTACACATTAGAAGAAGAAGAACAACAACAATGTTTCCGTCAACATTGTCATTTTAACATCAACAACAACACTAACATGCAACAACATCACTAACATGCAACAAAATTATTTGTTTCCATCAAAAAAAATTTAAAAAAACTTGAAATACCTTAAAAATGGTGGAAATACGCTGATAGTGGAGGTGGAGGACGAAGATGACGGTCAAAACGGACGGACGGAGGCGGAGGACGAAGATGACGGTCAAAACGGACGGACGGCGACAGAAGGAGACGGTCGGACGGAAGCAATGGACGGAAGTTGTCGTCTGTGACTAGGGTTCTATGCACGAGCGGGAAAGAAAGCAAAACCACGACTGTTCTGTTTTATGAAAAATTTTGGGATTTTTTAATTTTATGCTACTTAAACCTATAGCAGCGCTTTCTCATGGCCTTTAACAGCGCTTTATAAAAGCGCTCTCTAAGGTCTGCCTTAGGCAGGACCTATAGCAGCGCTTTTATAAAAGCGCTTTCTTTTGTACCCCCTTTAGCAGCGCTTTTGTAAAAACGCTCTCTAATGTTTGACTTAGGCAAGACCTATAGCAGCGCTTTCAAAAAGCGCTTTCGTAGGTCCTACTTTTAGAAGCGCTTTTTGTAAAGCACTTTCTATTGTTAACCATAGCTTCCACCTTTAGAAGCGCTTTTCTAAAAGCGTTGTCTAAACTCTTTTATTTTTTTCCTAGACTCTTTAGTAGCGCTTTTGCAAAAAGCGCTGTCTTTTCTACGCTATCAAAAATCATTTATGTAGTAGTGTCTCGATTGCTGCATTTAGAGTTGTCAAAATATGCGTCATACGAGTCAAACTCAATAAGTCTATCATAGCTTTCATCTAAGAGAATTAAAAACATGAATTAAAGCATTTTTTGATGTTTCAGGTCTTTGAGTCGACCTAAACTCTGCTCCGGTCGACTCATGACAAGTGTCCTAAAAATGCATTTTTCTCGGGTCTGGTATGGTCGACCTACCGGTCGACGTATACTGTTGTCATTTGCATTTGTCAAAAAATTCAGGCTTTGCATCGACGCATGCCTTGTTCCGGTCGATGCATAGCTGTGTGTTTTGCACAATATGTTGCCTCGGGTTAGCTCAGGTCGACCCTGCATTCTGCATGGGTCGACCGCTCGCTGTTTGCTGCATATTATTGAATTGCCTATTATTTTTGAAAGTTGGTTTTATCAGTTATAACAGTTTTGTCTGGTACACATATTCAGTTGCTCTATTCATTTCATATCAATTGAATCAATTACAAAAACAAGAAAAGTGAAAGAGGTGTCAATTCAAGTTCTCATCATCTTCATCTTCTACATTTCATACCACAACAATCACACACAATAATCTTTGTTGTGCATTATGGATTGTCTAAGGTGATAACGTTCGAAGCCGTGATTGGGTAATCCGGTTTGGGTTTAGGAATTGACAGATTTTTCTTGAATAAAGCCTTTAGGGTTTTGTCCTCCAAGATTCTCTAAATTTGGGGGTTTTTGGACGAGTCTTCTCAACATATATTCGGCCGAGTGAAGGTGATCGAGGAGCGGTGGGTTCCTTCGATCTAGTAGCGGTAATCGGTGAATTGTGAAAGAGAAGTTCGGGTTTGACACACGAGTGTTTGAGATCATCCGGGCTGGGGTTTGAAGACGGAAGGTTGTTCAAACATAGAGTTGTAATCGGAGTTTCATACAAAAGTTGTCGAAGGACTTGATTCGACTCGAATCAAGAGACAAGAGAAGATAGCTTCTACAACAATAAAGGAGTTCGTTTGTTTGATTGCTATTTCATTCTTGTATATACGATTCTACAACAGGTTAAATTTATATTATAAGAGCTTAATTCTATTGTTAGAAATGAGGGCAGACGTACCCCGAAGCGAGGACGACGGGGGAATTGCCTCAACAAATCCTTGTGCCTTTTACCTTTCGTTTTTACATTGCTTAATATTTGTGTGGTTTTAGTACAAGCAATTATATCAAATTTAGGATTGTTTTGAGTAAGTGCTGGACTGTTTTTTACTCTAGTACAATCGTTGATTATACAAGGAAATTAGAGCAAATTACTCAAAGCTGAACTCACTTGTAGTGCTCTGCACTCCAAGTGTTTGATAAATTTCCTGAACGAAAAGCCTTGTGTGCTGTCCATTTATTGTGGTAATATTTTAAGGCATGGGAACTAGTCATACCACATTGTGAGCTAAATCAAATTGACAGTGTGACTAGCGTAGTGATTCTCATTACTCGTTATCCGATTCCAACGGCTAAAATGCATATTCGGTTTTCTAGTAACCGTTCGTTATAGACGATATTCTTCCACAACTGCTTCCGCAAATTAAACAATTTTTAAAAACCAATTTTATTGGTAGCGCCGACTCATTTTTTAAATAAGGGATCTATTAAACCCCCCTTCTAGATTCGTGCCATCGTCTAACAAAATATACTAGATGAATTTCAATTTTATGGAATGTTAAGTAAGACAAGAGTTTTTTTTATAAAAATAATTCTTACTTAAACTGCTTTATCAGAAATAAAGGTTCCTTTTTCGAATTTCAGAGACTGACTATTTTTCCGAAGTTATCTGTCGTCGAGGTCTAGTAGGATTAGACTTCGAGTGAGACATCTTCTGTTTAATTATCAGTCATTGATATTCTATTCAGAGTCAAATATTTTCTCATAAAACTAGAGTCATGCTTGATTTATGAATATTGAATTGGTTTCCTTGACAACTAACTAGAAATAGTATTATCACAAACGGTGAGAATACTATTTCCATAAAAATGATCATCTTCTAGTTAATGACATATTTAGTATACTCAAATACAACATAGTTTCTTTTTCAAATATTTCTAAAGATTCTTTAATTGTCAAAAAACAAAACTTCTCTAGAGATATAATCAGAGACTTTGTATTTCACTCATACTTAAATAGTTCATTGAGTCAAGAAGTTTGCAAAGGTGAAGGAACAAAAAATACCTTTTTTTTTTGTTTTTCTTGACCAAGCTTCAAATGAGTATTCAGATTTGACCATATAATCTAAATTATGTCTTGAGTGGATTCTGAGTCAATGGAAGTCAAACCAATGATTCCACTTTCTTCTTCAAACTCCATACATTTGCATCCAGCTCTTAAGTTTGGTATATAGGCATTTCTTCCATTAAATGTTGTAAAAAATCTTTGATCAAATATCATGGAAGATGCCTTGCTCCTTTCTTTTGTAATATCTACAATAAATATAATTTTTGGATGTTGGTACCCATATTTCTGTGGGTGCACAAATTTTAGTCCTTACAAGATTTTTCTTCTTCTTACATCATGCCTTAATCTGATAGAAGTACCAAGATTCATTCCAAAACATAATATATGATGAATTATGGTTTTTAACAAAATCTTGTTATTTGCAGAGTCTTTGATTTCATTATCTTGGGATAAATTTATTGACTTCATAATCCTTGGTTTTGAAATTATTGACCAACATAGAACCAGGTAGTGTTTGCTATCAGAGGTTGGCATGAGATAAGTTTTCAGCACTATCTTAGTATTTCCAAAAAACAGAAGAAGAAAAGAAATATTTCTCACAGAATTGTTTTTTAACACATATTCTATGATAGCCTTCAATTTTAATAGGATAAATTGAGTCACCTAAGATATTATCTTGAGATGCAGACTCCTTATTATCAATATTGAAGCAAGATGGATTAGTCAATACCTCTTTCTCTTCAATAATTGATTTATTCTTATATTCAAATTGGCTCTTCAGGAAAATTAATGGCTAGCAATGCCAGATTACTTTTTCATCATATTCTAAATCCTCAACTATGTCAGCATCATTAGAATATTGTTTGAAGATTTTTAACATTTTTCTTTTTGGTTTTTTCCATCTGGTAGTTTTTATCCTTGTTCTTAAAATTGGGACAATCAGTTGAAAGACGAATATTTCAGAAGCTTCTGAAGTTACTCTTCCATCAACAGATATCACATTTCATTTAGCCAGCTGATAGAATCTTTTGATAAAGAAGGCCAAATCCTTATTATCAGACATTCCATAGGAATTTTTTTCAACAGGCTTGAGGAAAGGATGATCTCTTTGACAACTTTTCTTCATCTAATTCCATTAATTTTATTTGAAGAATGCTATTATAACCTTCAAGACTCAGTCTACTCAAGTTTTTGACTTCTTGAATAGATGTGACTTTTTGGTTTAACACTACCAAGCAGACTTCTTAGAATTTTCTTAAAAAATTAGATGAAGTGTAACTTAATAAGCTTATACCTGATTCCCTTCAAACTTGAACACAAGGATTCAAAAATAGTCTTGAGCATTAGACATATCAATGATGTTAATATACTCAGAATGAGATAGAGCACCTACCAGAATGCATCTGATCTGACCTGATCAAAAGGGAATCAATGACCAGCCACGCATCGTTGATCTGCAAGCTGTTCACCAGAAGTAAGGAGGAGGAGGGGGTGTACCTGCAAGACACTCTGATGCCAAAGTAAGTAATGGATCAGAGTGGGAGCAAATACAGAGAAGAGGTTAAGAAGTGAATACCCAACCCTCTAGTGAAAGAGGGTATTTATAGTGAGACCCCAGCGCATGGCCAACGGTCACTTGTGTTGGACTGGATTGTCAGGCCCAACCCAAGTGACTGCTAGGGCTTACTTGGTATAGTGAAGACCATCACGCACTACTAGAAAAAAGACTTTTGAGAAAATGTTTTTACATCGGGTATTTATTAGAAGCGATGTAAAATGTGAAATTATAAACACGGTGGCAGTATCGTAAATATTAAAAAAAAATTATTAGATCTTTTACATCGGGCCATTAAAATAACCGATGTAAAAAATTGAAAAAAAATTATTTAAAGGTTTTTTAAATCGGTTATGAATGCAACCGATTTAAAAAGTAATATTAAAAAATTTTAAAAAAATTATTTAAAGGTTTTTTAAATCGGTTATGAATGCAACCGATTTAAAAAGTAATATTAAAAAATTTTAAAAAAAAATATTTAAAGGTTTTTTAAATCGGTTATAAATGCAACCGATTTAAAAAGTAATATTAAAGAATTTTAAAAAATTATTTAAAGGTTTTTTAAATCGGTTATAAATGCAACCGATTTAAAAAGTAATATTAAAGAATTTTAAAAAAATTATATAAAGGTTTTTTAAATCGGTTATAAATGCAACCGATTTAAAAAGTAATATTAAAAAATTTAAAACAAATTATATAAAAGTTTTATAAATCGGTTATAAATGCAACCGATTTAAAAAGTAATATTAAAAAATTCTAAAAAATTTAATATAAAGGTTTTTTAAATCGGTTTTTAGTGACCAACCGATTTAAAAAGTCCCAAAACAAAAAACAAAAAAATTGGCTTTTACATCGGTTGGATATCCACCAATTTAAAATCAATATTAAAAAAATTAAAAAAAATTACACGGCTTTTACATCGGTTGGGATATCAACCGATTTAAAAAGTGATTTTAAAGGGTTTATTAAATCGGGTTGTAATTCCACCGATTTAAAAAGTAGTTTAGATATTTAAAATTAAATCTGCACGCACAGTTCATTTCATATCTTCTTCCTCTCTCCCACCCACGACGAATAAACAACCCACGAGGATTCCTTTTCGTCTCACTCCCGCCGTCGCCGTCACCTTTCCTCCCTCCCCTCCGTGCTCGCGCCGTCGCCGTCAACATCATCTCTTCCTCCTTTCTCGCCGTCGTCGTCGCTCCTCCTACCGTACTCGCCGTCTCCCCTCTGATCTCCGCCGTATCCGGTCATCTCCTTCAGGTTTTTTTCTTTTTCTTTATTTATTTATTTATCTTTTCATTTTAATTTGGTTCTTGTGTGATTCAAATTTGTTTGAAGATTTTTCATGGGATTTTCAGGTTTATACGAAAATCTATTTTTTTTTCATGCATGATTTTTTAAGAATATATCCGTCTTTATAAAAATTTGGCTTTAGACAGAAATTTTCATATCTCGGATCTCTAAGATGATTTATAAGTTACTGTTAGAAATACAATTTAGACAGAAATAGGTAAACAAATGACAGTGAAAACAATGAAGAGAAAGCTAAAATTGAAGAGAAAAGTAGAGAAGAAATGAACAGAAATAGGTTACTGTTATGTGATAGTAGGACAATTTAGTTCCAAAAATTTATATATTGAAGAAATAGTTATCAATTTATTAGTTAAGTTTATAAAATTGAAATTGAAATTGAAGAAATAGTTATTATTTTATTAGTTGAAAATGGTGATAAGGTGCATCTTGGAGCTGATATTACTGTTTTGGCGCTTCACACACCTTGGTATGGTAGTTCAACTTGTCAATTTAGATTCTGTTTGACACCCTTTTTTTGGATCCAAAACTGGAAGATTTGTAATAAACTGAGACATAGTTGTTTGTCAATGGTTTTGCTTCATTTTAAATGACATAACAAAATAGTGTAATCTCCATAACAAAAAAAATATTATATATATATATATATATATATATATATATATATATATATATATATATATATATATATATATATATATATATATATATATATATATATATATATATATATATATATATATATATATATATATATATATATATATATATATATATATATATATATATATATATATATATATATATATATATATATATTATGAATTTGAATTGTAAAATAGAGATCAACAAAATATTTATACAGATTTTAGAGATCAACAAAATATATCCGTCTTTATAAAAAAAACTATAATTTGATAAAATAGAAATATTTATTACCAAAAATAGGATGAGTCATTCTCTTGTTAGGAAGAATCATGTGAGTCAATAAATATTGATTTATAACCATTTAATTAAAATAGTATAATAGGTAAAAAAAAAATGAGCAATTTTTAGTTTAATATAATCCTTCCCCACACACACACGATGACATAGAAAATCATTATACATTAAATCATTTAATTTTACACTTTAAAAATATAATGGTTGAATCATTATACATTAAATCATTAAATCATTATACATTTAATTTTACATTAAATCATTATACATTAATCATTATACATTTAATAATACAATAAAATCATAGTAATAATAAAATAAAATATAGTAATAATAAAAGAATGGTTGAATATTAACATTCTAGAAAACAGAACATTTAAATTTTAAAAATAGATAGTAAAAAATCAAATAAAATACTCATTGACAAAATAAAATATATATAATTATTTTTGTATTTAATATTTTAAAAAATAATTTAGTCTATATAATTGCAAATAAAAGAGGTGTCTCATGGAATTATTTACTAGTAGTAATTTATGTAAAGGTTGCGAGTAATTAGTGGTGTCTCATGGAATAAAAATTGATTTTTCGTTTCTCGCAGGATTTGTGTCCCTCTTTTTCCTTTAATTGCGAGTCATCCGGCCGCCACGTAATTGCAGGTTCTGTTTTCATTCTTTATAACTTCTCAATTCTTCTTTTATGCCACGTGTTTACACGTAAAGACTTTTTGTTCTCTCTAATGTCCAAAAGAGGGACTATTATAGACTTTTTTTCTTCTGAATTAGTGCTTTTGGGGTTCATCAAGCGGCAAATGGGAATAGAAAAAAAGGCTACATGGCTTCGACCCAATGTATGCGTGGTGTAAATTATAATTAGATATTTAATTTTATCATATAAGTATTCACTAATTATGTAATTCATTTGTAGACAAGGAAAAAATCTAACTCTAATGATTGTGGGTATTATGTGATGAAAAATATGTTGGATATTGTCTCTGCCAATATAACCAACTCTTGGATGAAGGTAATAAAAATGACTTTAATTTGTTATTTACTTTATGTTTTTCAATTTAATATGTGAATTTTCAAAGAATAACTTTATTTTTACTTACGTGTTGTAGGTATTTGATGACCCAACGAACCTATCGCCCGATGATTTGCGACTCCGTTGGGCAACATGTTTCTTTGAATTATATAAAGGTTAATCTTTTTATTGTTGTAGTACATTTGTGTAGCTTTTTGTTGTTAGCACATTTGTGTGTAAAGGTTAACCGGCCTTTTTATTGTTAGTACGTTTGTGTATATCCTTTTGTGAATCAATTATGTGTATACTAGATATTTGGTGCAATCAAATTAGATTTATGAGAAAAATATGAAAATAATGACCTAAATATGGTCTATGTGATGTT
The DNA here is from genome assembly GCA_963859935.3 of Lathyrus sativus. Classification (NCBI taxonomy): domain Eukaryota; kingdom Viridiplantae; phylum Streptophyta; class Magnoliopsida; order Fabales; family Fabaceae; genus Lathyrus; species Lathyrus sativus. The sequence goes on along the minus strand of OZ012736.1, from coordinate 360,954,907 downwards.
GCAAAACTATGAAAATAGTGACCTAAATGTGGTATATATGATGTGCAATATGGAAAATAGCGACCTAATTATGGTCTGTGTAATGTTGGAAAAATATGAAAAATTAGGTACAAAATAGTTACAGGGAACAACTAAAAAATAGGAAAATAATTTATACTCGTAACAGTACTTTTTACATCGGGCGAATGAAAAAAGCGATGTAAAAAACTGCCTTTTAAATCGGTTTAAACACATAACCGATGTAAAAAGTGTCAGCAAATTTTTTTCCAACACTACTTTTCACATCGGGTGAAACATCAAACCGATGTAAAAGGTCTACCTTTTACATCGGGTTTACTAGCGAACCGATGTAAAAAGTGGCAGCATGAAAAATTTTTTTCTTACAGTACTTTTTACAACGGTTTTGGCACGCAACCGATGTAAAATACCCACCTTTTACATCGGTTTTTCCCCGCAACCGATGTAAAAACCCCCTTTTATATTTAAAATTTAGAATTATAATTTTTTTTCACATCAAACATAAAAATTGAACCGATGTGATTGGTGTATTTCTTACATCGGACCACATAACCGATGTAAAATGTTGGTATTTACTACATCGCCTGGCTTTACATCGGACTAAGACCCGATGTAAAAAGTCAATTTTGCCCGATGTAAAAAATCATTTCTGCACTAGTGACGTGGTCTTCGCCCTAATTCAACCGTCCCGTGATCTCCGGAAGGTGGGCTAACTAGCTCTTTCGAAGGTGGGTAGTTGGCTGATGATGTGTCTCGCGGGGAGAGCACATGGAGAACGTGTGGAAGACGTGGGGGGTTCTGCCGGACGGAGGGAGCGTCTTCCCAACGGAGGGAACTATGCCCGACACTGTGTGATTTGGGCCTTCCCCAAATAATGTTGGGTTAGGCCTGCCCGACAGATGGGTAGGCCTGGGCCTAGTCCAGAACAAGAGCCCCCCAAGTCACAGTTCCGTAGTAAAGGAGCGAGGACTTGACGGTAATGTATCGTGGAGGAAGAATGTGTTAGGGAGAATCTTCGTGGATATGTTGTGTCGAGGACGAGGGAATGTGGGGATCTTGATCTCGTCGGGCCGTTAGGTCGAGGAAGGGAAAATGGAAGCGTCCTCGTCTATCCGTGCTCGTGGGGAGAATGAAAGGTTGCGACCGACCGTAGTGGCCACATGTCCAATGGTCAACGGGTCCTGTAGGGCGGCTACCCTAGGGTACTCGAGTGCCTAGGGGAGCTTCGAGTCCCACGCTGGGTGTATAAATAGGCAAGTGCCTGACCATTTACCATTTTTTGCCTTCTCTTACTCTCGTACATGACGTTTGAATTTTTGCACTCACATTTGTTCACCAGTGCCACTGTAGCTTCCGCCGTGTACTCCTCCGTTCTTCCAATCTAGTAAGTTACTCTCTTCCATTTTTTATTTTCTTTACACTTGATGCCGTTATTGAGGGCATGATGAATGTCCCGAGGGGGGCGAGGGTTTTTCGTTGAACGTGGCGGCGTATCCTTAGGTTTACGACGAAGGTTGCAAGGACACTCGGGGCTATAGGATGAATGTCTCAGGGACGATCATCATGATGAGGATGGGGGCCCCGGGGACATACCTTAGTTTTATAAAAATACCCCGGGGACGTAGGATAGGGTTAGATGTATACCCCGGGGATACTGAAGGGGACTGGATGAATACCCCGGGGAGGGATGCTTGGGCGGAAGTGGACGCTGCACGAGTGCGAGCTACCGCCAGGTTGTGGTTGTCGTCTCCATCTCCCTTTCACTTGACCTGCGGTGGAAGGGTGAATTTGACCTTGAACTTCGAATTCACCATTTCCTTCTGCTTTTCAGGTGAAAATGACCTCGTGGGTGTCGGGGACCATGGACATCAACGTGGAGCAGCCGAGAACTGGGCATCCGCGAGGCTCGTACTCGCCCGGTCGAGGACTGGGAAACCTAGGAACCTTTGAGTACACCTTTTTATTTGGTCGACGATGACACTGGTGCCTACGCAACTGTCGAGGACCGGTGCATGGACTCCCCCATTAGTTGGTAGGTGTACCGACCGCGGGAGCACTATCGAATATGCTCGACATACGAGAAGATGAGGTTCCTAATGTACTAGTTTTGCTTCGGCGAGGCTGGTCTGAGGCTGCCTTTTATAGATTTCCAACTTGGCGTCTTCGGATGGCTGAGGTTGGCTCCTTCGCAGCTGCATCCCAATGACATAGCTTTCATCCGGGCGTACGAGCTCGTCTGCTAGCATCTGGAGATCGGGGCCATTTTATCACTATTTTTCGCCTTTTCCACTTGCAGAGACAAACGGGGGATGGACGACAAGGGTGGGTCTCTCTGAAGCAGCCGAGGAGACTCTTCCGGACATACATGGATTCTGTTCGGGACTTCAAGGCGTGCTTCTTTGTGGTCCGACCTGTTTCCTTCGAGGCGTGCGCCTCCATATATCGGCGAGAAGCTCATAAGATGAACGGGCATCAGGAAGATGTCATGGTGCCGAGGGTTCCCTTGGAGTGAACGAATGAGCACTTTAGGAAGGGCACTGATCACTATATAGTGCGGGCGGGGACCATGGACGAGGAGGACTTGGCGGGCTACCAGAAGATAGTGTCCTTTGTGGCCAACTTATCCCCGGCCAGACTGGTGACGCCTGACAGTAACTATATCCTCGACAGCCAGGGGCGCGTTTGCCAATAGAGGAGGTTGATCAACACAAAGGCTCTGCTCGAGTGTTCGTCCGATGAGGAGGCTCTTCGTTTTCTAGGTGGTGGTCGATATTATGCCCGACATTTTTTGTCTCCGTTTGTTTGTTTGCTAACCTTTTTCTGTTTTGTTTTGCAGGAAGCATGTCGTCCGTCAAGGAGTGAGTGGGGAAGCTGGCGGCCTCTAGAGCCGCGACCAAAACTAGTAAGGGCAAGGTTGCCCAAGTGATGCAGCAGGCCGTCGTAGACCAGGGAGGAAGGGGATCCTCTCCATCACCTCAAGGAAGTCACTCCCCGATGTTGTAAGGGGTTGCGAAGCAGGCTAGAGCTCATTCGTTGGAGACCTTCGTCGACCTCACGGAGGGATTCTCTGAGGAGGGATTTCTCATCCCCTCTGTCACCAGAATCTTAGGTTCTTTCATGGTGTGAGGTTGCTAGCTGTGTCGGTCTCGGAAGCAAAGGCGGTCCTTGGGGCGAGTCGAGATGCTCGGAGGAAGGTGCTTACTGAGGATCTGGCCGCCATGATGCGGGTTTTCTCGTCTGCTCTAGTTCTGAGCGACGAGGGCTGCTCCTTTGTCGAGCTGGACAAGTTGCAGGGTGACCTCACCTTTGCTCAGTCGAGGTTGACTAAGCTGACTGCAGAGCTGGACCTGAGCAAGGAAGAAGTGACTGTGCAGCACAAGAGAGGGTTCAATGCTAAGGGTAAAGTGAAAGCTTCTGAGGAGGAACTATTGAAGTTGTGGGCTCATGTGGAGGAGCTGGAGGACTCACTTTGCCCCGTCGAGAACAAAACGGACAAGGACAAGCTTTTGATTTCCCGCGCTGATCTGTTGGGGAGGATCCGCAAGCTGGAGCATGACTATCTGGGAGAGGTCGAGGTCGGGTTCTCCAGTGTTGTGGACCAACTCAAGATAGTGAACTCCGAGGTCGACTTGGTCACCGACGAGATTGGGCCCTTCCACCAGGTCGGTGAACAACAACACCTACATCTGGGGGCTTCCAATATAGGAATGAAATCCACTAGATATTTTTAATTCTAAGCAAAACAACCTCTGGTTTACAACTTAATACTTAATCACTACCCGTGCTTAATTTCTACCTAAGATTGTCCAGCTCTAGTATCAACATAATACAAGAGAGGCTCACAAAGTAAAAACTAGTACACACTAAGCAACAATGTAAATTCCACGCCTTTCTTAGGTTAAATCCATCCTATTTATAACCATAAAGTATACTGCATTTGGCTTCAAAAACGCAGCAATTATGTTCCACAAAATCGGCAACTAATTCTCTTCTAGAATAGTTTCTTCAATCCTAAGTTTCCTAAAGTGTCTCCACACTTAGAAACAACATCTTCAAATTATAATCAGAATCTCAAATTCCTCAATCTTGGACGCCACATAGGTAAAACAAATAATCCCATAATAATCTGACAACTAGAATTAAAATAGCAGAATTAAAAACTGGAAAAAAAAACAGACAAAGATGTCGAATCATCATGATAGGACATCTTGTCCAACATCTTGATCTTCAGTTAGTTCTTCATCATGTTAGGACATCTTGTCCAACTTCTTGCTAACAAGTTAGTTTTACCAAAATTGATGTCAACCACAAAGGCTTGGACTCATCAATCTCCTCCTTTGGCAGATTTTGGCTAAAACTAACTAAATAACATTTGCAAGCAGAAAACAAGTCAGAGGCCAAAAGTCAGAACATCAGCAACGGAAAAACTAAAGCCTCCCCCTCAAACAGATTAGAACACTCCGCCTCAATGACAACAGTTAGTCGTTAGTAGAGGAAAGGTTAGAAAATTTAGTATTACTCTTCCTTTTCATCTATAATATGACAAAGGTAGTTAAACTAACTAAACAACTAAGACATAACATAAAAGATAAAGTTACATAACAAGCACATGAAGTGCTAAAATAACAAATACCCTGGGCATTAAGCCCTTACATAACCACAAAAAATAAGACTACATTCAGATGTCAACTTCAGTAGCCTCAACATCTTCTTCTTCTTCTTCTCTATACTAGGATAATGTTGACAAGTAATGCTAAAACTAAGATTTGTCTTTGAAGACCTCTCTCTATTTGGTGGGAACACATATACACTTACTAGAATAGCATCCTCACACTAAATAAATTGCTACAAATATTCAGACATGCAAACTCCAAACTTGCCCCTTAACACTTCAAATTGATTAGCATCCAATGCTTTAGTGAAGATGTCGGCTACCTGATTCTCTTTGGTAACATCCTCCAAGGCTATAACTTTGCCTTCTACAAGATTTCTAATAAAGTGGTGCCTAATGTCAATATGTTTGGTCCTGCTGTGTTTAATATGATTCTTTGAAATATTGATGGCACTTAAGTTGTCACAGAAAAGTGTCGTAACATCTTGAGTGACATTATACTCAGTCAACTTCTGCTTCATCCATATCATTTGAGAATAGTTGTTGCCTATAGCTATGTATTCAGCCTCAGCAGTAGATAAAGAAACACAATTATGTTTCTTGCTAAACCATGAAATCAAATTGTTCCCTAGAAAGAAGCATCCACCAGAGGTGCTCTTCCTATCATCAGCACTACCGGCCCAATCAACATCACAATATCCTATTAACATAGAATTAGAACTATGAGAGTATAACAAACAATAGTTTCATGTACCATTCATATACTTTAGAATCCTTTTGACTTGACTAATATGACTGGCTTTAGATTCAGCTTGATATCTAGCACAGACTCCTACAACGAAGGTTATGTCAGGTCTGCTTGCAGTAAGGTATATAAGACTTCCAATCATGCTTCTATAAAAACTAATCAACACTAACACCTTTTTCATCTTTTGACAGCTTCAAGTGTGTAGGAGCATGAGTTCTTTTATGATTAGCACTCTCTAAGCCAAACTTCTTCACAATACTCTTTGTATATTTCCCTTTACAGAGGAATATGGAGTCTTCCATTTGTTTGACTTGGAGACCAAGAAAGAGGGTTAATTCACCCACTAAACTCATCTCAAACTCAAATTGCATTTGCTTGATAAAGTGTTGAACCATCTCCTCCGACATCCCTCCAAACACAATATCATCAACATAGATTTCAGTTATCATGAGTTTTCCATCCCTCTCTTTAAAAAAGAGAGTTTTGTCAATTCCACCTTTTCTGTATCCATGGTTGACAGGAATTCAGTAAGCCTCTCATACCAAGCTCTTGGAGCTTATTTCAACCCATACAAGGCCTTCTTCAATTTGAACACATGATCTAGAAATGTAGGATGAACAAATCCTTTAGGTTGTTCCACATATACTTCTTCGTTTAAGTATCCATTCAGAAAGGCACTCTTAACATCCATTTGAAATAGCTTGAATTTCAGTAGGTAAGCTACTCCAAGTAATAATCTTAAAAATTCTAATCTAGCAACAGGAGCAAAAGTTTCATCAAAGTCCACTCCTTCAATATGAGTGTACCCTTGAGAAACAAGTTTATCCTTGTTTCTAGTGACTACACCTTGCTTATTAGACTTGTTTTTAAACACCCATCTTGTACCAATAACATTTGACCCTTCAGATCTTGGTACGAGATTCCATACCTCGTGCCTTTTGAACTGCCTAGATCCTCTTGCATGGAATTGATCTAGAATTCATCAGTCAAGGTCTCCTTGACATTCTTGGGTTCCATTTTTGGGACAAAGCAAACACCAACAACAACTTCTCTTTACCTGATCATTCTTCCACCATTTGGATCTCCTATTATAAGCTCCTTAGTATGATCTTTCTGAACTCTGGTGGAGGATCCCTTGTCAACCTTTTCAGTCTCTGCAGATTCAGGATTAACATTATTCGAGTTTGTAGCATCTTCAGAGGCATCATGTGACATTCCAACATCCTCTGTGAAATATTCATCATTCATAGGAAAGAATTCTCCAATATCATTTGTGACACCAACTTCTGTAGTTGAGTCATCAATCACAACATTTATGGATTCTAGCACTACTTTAGTTCTTGAGGTTAATACTATGTAGGCTCTATTATTGGTAGAGTACCCAAGAAAGATTCCTTCATCACTTTTGAGACTCATCTTCCTCCTTTGCTCACAGTCAGCCAAGATGTAACATCTGCTTCCGAAAAAGTTGGCTTCCTTCCTTTCCATATCTCATATAAGGTGACAGATGTCTCAGATCTGATGGTTACTCTATTTAGAATATAACAAGCAGTATTCATGGCTTCAGCCCAAAAGTGATATGGAATTTTCTTGGCATGAAGCATAACCCTTGCACATTCTTGAATTGTCCTATTCATTCTCTCAACTTCACCATTCTGTTGAGGAGCGATGGGTGAAGAAAACTCATGACTAATTCCTTCAGATGAACATAAATCATCAAACTTGCTGTTTTTAAATTCCTTCCTATGATCACTTCTGATTCTAACTATGCCACAATCCATCTCTCTTTGAAGTTTTTGACACAGTCCTTTGAACACTTCAAATACTCCAGACTTCTCCTTGATGAAATGCACCCAAGTGTATCTAGAGAAGTCATCCACCACATCATAAGCATACCTCTTTCCTCCAATACTTTCAACTTACATCGGTCCCATCAAGTCCATATGAAGTAGCTCCAGAATTTTTAAAGTGGACAGATGTTGAAGCTTCTTATATGACGTCCTTGCATGCTTTCCAATTTTACATTCTCCACACACTCTTCCTTCATCAATTTCAGATGGGGAATACCTCTGACAGCTTCCTTTGACAGGACTTTCTTAATTCCCTTCAAGTGTACATGGGCAAGTTTCTGATTCCACATCTTCACCTCATCCTTTTTTGACATTAGACAGGTAGAGGAACACTTAGTTTCAAGAGGAGTCCACAAGTAGCAATTTTCCTTGGATCTACCTCCCTTCATGATAACTTCATCCTTATCATTCATCACCAGACACTCAGACTTGGTAAATTTAACTTTGAGACCCTGGTCACACAATTGACTAATAGTTATTAGATTAGCAGTCAATCCTTTGACAAGCAACACCTTATCCAGGCTGGGCTGCCCAATATAGTCCATCTTCCCAACACCCTTTATTTCACCTTTTGACCCATCTCCAAAGGTGACATAGCTAGTGGAATATGGTTTAATATCAAACAAGAACTTCTTGACACCAATCATGTGTCTATAACAACCACTATCAAAATACCAGTCTTCTCTGGCAGAGGCTCTTAGAGAGGTATGAGCTATTAGAGCATTATTTTCATGCTTAGGAATCCACTTCTTCTTTGCTTTAGCAGCATCCTTTCTCCTTCTGAGCCGAGTTGCTGATTTGGGGTGACCATGCAACTTGTAGCAGTAATCCTTTATGTGACCATACTTCCCATAGTGATAACATTTCCGGTCTTGATTCTTTCTTCTTGAAGAGTTCTTCTGAGGTCTTTGTCGAGGCTGGGACATCTTACTAGACATTGTTTGATCCTATTTTTGTTTGTGTTGATAAAAATTCACCACATGCCTTTTCCCTTTATTTTCAACTTGATCATTATAACTAAGCCCTTTGACATTTCCAGCACTTCTTCCTGATTTAAGAATTTCATCCAACACATATGAACTGCTATTGAGCATTCTTATATACTTAGTCATATTGTCAAGTTTAGAATTGAGCAATACAACTTCATCCTCTAGATCAGAAATAGTATCCAAGTGCTTTAATCTTTCGTCACACAGTTGAGCAATAAGATTCTGCTGATCCTTCTCTAATTAACACACTTCTGCACTTCTGATGCATATATCCTTGTAAGAGGCATCCAATTCATCAGGAGTGAGTTCTTTAACATCTGATTCCCTATCAAAATTATATACTCTAGTAAGTGCAGAAACATGTTTACCCGTTTCTCCCTCGCTTGAGGAGTCATCTTCAGACCAAGATGTAGACAAGCCTTTCTTCTTCTTCTTCTTTAGAAATGTAGGACACTCAGCTCTTGTGTGTCCAAATCCTTCGGACTCATAACATTGGATTCCCTTACCTTTTATGGATTTCTTATCACTATTGGTTATTTTTCCAAAATTCTTCTTTCTGTTGATGTCAGATGACTGAGTTCTAACATTAGATCTTGACTTCTCGTCCAATTTTTTCAAAAGTTGGTTGTACTGTTTTTCAAGAAGCCCCACAACCTTGGACAATTCCTTATTGGAATTAGGATTACACTCATCTTGATTAGACACCATGGCTATACTTTTCTTCTTCTCAGATTTCTCATTGATTTCCAGTTCGAAAGTATGAAGAGATCCCATGAGCTCATCCACCTTCATGGTGTTTATATCCTGGACTTCTTCAATAGCAGTCACCTTCATATCAAATTTCTTGGGAAGAGATCTTAGAATTTTCTGTACTTACTTAGCTTCTGGAATCTTTTCTCCAAGATCACTTGAAGTATTGACTGTACCAATGATGTTCATATGAAAGTCTTGAATACTTTCATCCTCAAGTTCTCAAACTTGGTGGTGACAAGTTGAAGTCTTGAAAATTTCACCCTTGAAGTTCCTTCATATGCAGTCTTCAAAATCTCCCAAGCATCCTTGGCAACAATACAATTCTTAATCAACCTGAACATGTTCTTTCCAACACCATTAAACAAGGCATTCAATGCTTTGGAGTTACCTTGAGCAAGCTTGTCATCTTCATCATCCCAGTCTTCCTCGGGCTTAATCAGATCAGTGATCTTCCCTTTCTTATCTTTAGCCTTTGGAGGATCCCATCCTTTTACCATATACTTCTAGGCTTTACCATCCATAGATTTGATGAAGGCCACCATGCACACCTTCCAATAATCATATTAGATCCATCAAGAATGGGTGGTATATTAAATATTCCTCCTTCTTTGTCCATTGTACCAGAAAGTATCTTTCTTGAATCTCACCTAGATGCAGAGCAGGATGCTTACTCAGATACCAATTGAAATTCTGGTAGCAAATCTCAAGTGTCCTGACAGATGTCGAGACACTTGATCTCTTCTTCAAACACAATGACAATAAGGAACAAAATACAAATGGCAGAAAGTAACTAAACACACAAAATTGTTAACCCAGTTCGGTGAACAACAACACCTACGTCTGAGGGATTCCAAGCCAGGAATAAAATCCATTATATATTATTAATTTTAAGCTAAACAACCTCTAGTTTACAACTTATCACTTAATCACTACCCATGCTTAATTTCTACCTAATACTCTTCCTAGGTATGAGACCATTCTCAATTCCCTTTTAATCATAGCAGTGACTGAAAAGTAACAGACAAAGATGTTGAATCATCATGATAGGACATCTTATATAACATCTTGATCTTCAGTTAGTTCTTCATCATGTTAGGACATCTTGTCCAACATCTTGCTGACAAGTTAATTTTACCAAAATTGATGTTACCACGACCAATACCAGCAACCGTTATGATATATTACTTTCATAGTGAAATTTCATAAAGAAGCGCCAGAGTTTAATTTACAATTAAAAATTTTAAATAAAAAAAAAACAAAATATATCACAACGGTGGAACTCATCAACCGTAGTCATAACCCTTTAAGCTTTTTTATTTAAAAATAAATAAGAAAGAAAAGGTGTGCCTTAACATTAAAGGAATAATTTATATGAGGGCGTTGAGGTTCGAACCCATGAAAGCTTGATGATATCACCACGGTTGACTCCTCAACCGTTGTTATATACAAATAATTTTTAATTAAAAAACAAAAATAATATGATAGTGTCTTAGTTTAGAGATGTCACCACAGTGTAGGGAAGAACCGTGGTGACCATGACGTTGTTATTTACGCGTTTTGTAGTAGTGCAACAAGACATAAAAAAATACAGAACTGTGGGACCACAAACCCAAGGGACAACCATGTACATTAAAATACGCATACAACATCAGAAACCCTAAAACACAAAGGGACCAATATGTACATTAAAATAAGCATACAACCTAGTTTCTATCGTGGGGGACAAATTAATATGTGCCTGAGACAAAATTTCACCCCTTCATTGTTTTTCACGATGGCAGCGGGAATCTCCATGGCTAATCCTAAAGCTTGATGATGAACGATTATGAAAGAATGGAAGAACGATTGCAGAATTTTTGGGTATTGAGAATTTAGAGTTGATCGCAACAAGGAATGAGATGAACATTTTTAGGGTTCTTTACACTGAAAATGCGTTTGAGAATGAGATGAATTGGTGGATTTATAATGATTTTGTTAATTTGTTAAAATAAGATTTTGTTAATTTATTAAAATAAAATCAGATAGAAAATGTTATTTAATGACGTGGCAGAAAGATATTAAAAAATAGTCAAATTTTTCATTGTCACGTCATAATTAAGACTGCCACATAACCAAAACTGAGAGGGGACCGAAAAAATCACAAAATTAATCAAAATAATGGACCTAATACTTGGCTAAAAAATTTATAAGTTATAAAAAACAAAGAAGGGAGGGGGACTAAAACTACATTTAAACCTTAATTATATAAGTATTATTCCATTAAATGAATGAAAATTCTCTGCACTCATTTTTTCTAATTGCAGTTTTTACAATTAGAGTCGAAAATAGGCAAGGCCGATAACAGGGGTCTACGGTCTAGTCTACATAGGCTCAGGACAGGTCAAGCTTTAAAAAAAAAACTAGGCCTTTTATAAGTCTATTTAATTAAAAAGGTTAGGCCTCAGGTCATAAAAAAAACCTTTTAAACCTAATAGGTCGACCTATTTAAATAAATATGAATAATTTTGTTATTATCACTATGTTATGTTTTGTACTTTGAATACATAAATAAAAATTGGTTATCTTGCATAACTTATTAAAATAAGATGAAAATACCCTATGAACAATGTTATGAGTTGTTTTCATAAGCTATCTTAAACAAATAATCTCACAAAACTTATACTAATAGGTAAATTAAAATAAGTCAATGCAAACAACGTTTTAATTTCATTGGTTTTCTAGTTTGTTAGTCTTTTTAAACATTATTTTAATTGTTTATTTACGTATATTTAAAATAATGGACTTTTATATAGGCTAACAAGCTAACCAGATCTTTAAAAAAAATCCTTCTCAAACCTAAAAATAAACCTATAATAAATTACTGATCAAACTTAGCTTTCAATTTTTTTAATAAATCAAACTTAAACTTGACAAAGCTTAACTCTCCGACCTATTTTTACCCTCATTTACAATTTCACAAATAATATACTATAATTTATAACTTTCGGTTTAGATTTAGTTTTTTAAAATTCATCATAATTATCTAATTCGAACGAAAGTGTGAACGAAACAATCCAAAGAATAGGAATAACAAAAGAAAAGACTCTAAACAAAATTAGAAAGACCAGAAAGTCCATAAAAAATATAAATACAATTATAAAATAAAATTCTAGAATAGCGAGCAGCCAATTTTGCAAGCAGATCCCGCAAATATTTGCTGAGGAATAAAAGTGACGCTCATCAATTCTAATGGACCCAAAAGCAAGGGGCATGCCTTCTACAAACCGAAATCAGCTTTGTCTTTATGTACCATAGCTGTGCTGTGCTGTCATTGTCCCATCTACCTATGCAATATTCATTCATACTTGGCAACTAGCGGTACAAACACGTCAATTTGGTTATTATTATTAAAGCTACCGAATAATCACACTGCTGGAATCCTAAAATATCAACGCGTATTCTAGCTGGCACATCCCACATTATTTGAATTCAACTATACCACTCCACTCTACCTTCCGTTACTCTTATTTTCCACTTTCCTTTCCGATACAATCCCACTATATATACTTACAAACCTCATCTCACTTTTCAATCATCTCACAACACCTCCCTTTTACTTTTATAATTACTTTCTTCTTTCTCTCATTACAAAACACAAATGGCCTCTCTTAACATTAGTATCATCTTCACACTTTTTCTCGCTATTTCTTTACTTCATTTGATTTCAGCAAGAAAGCTCACTGAATCTGACCAACTACTTAAATTTCAATACCACAAAGGTCCTCTCCTATCTGGCAAAATCTCCATTAACCTCATTTGGTATGGAAATTTCAAACCTTCCCAAAGAGCCATCATCACTGATTTCATAACCTCCCTCTCTTCTCCCAAACAAACAACCACATCACAACCATCCGTTGCCACGTGGTGGAAATCAACCGAAAAATACTACCACCTCACCAACAACAAGAAATCAGTTAATCTTGCACTCTCCCTCGGTACTCAAATTCTCGACGAGAATTACTCTTTAGGCAAATCTCTCACAACTAACCAAATCATTAAACTCGCATCCAAAGGACAACAACAGAACGCCATCAACATTGTTCTAACAGCTTCCGACGTGGCAGTTGATGGTTTCTGTTCAAGTAGGTGTGGGACGCACGGTTCTTCTTACGGTGCACGCATGAACGGGAAACAACACAAATTCGCTTACATTTGGGTTGGAAACTCTGAAACTCAATGTGCTGGTCAGTGTGCTTGGCCATTTCACCAACCAATTTATGGTCCACAAAGTTCACCATTGGTTGCACCAAACAATGATGTTGGTCTTGATGGAATGATTATAAATGTGGCTAGTCTTTTAGCTGGAACCGTAACAAATCCTTTTGGAAATGGATATTATCAAGGACCAAAAGAAGCTCCATTGGAAGCATCTTCAGCATGTACTGGTATTTATGCAAAAGGGGCTTATCCTGGTTATGCTGGAGATCTTTTGGTGGACAAAACAAGTGGAGCTAGTTACAACGCAAATGGTGTCAACGGGAGGAAGTATCTGTTGCCTGCGATTGTTGATCCTAAAACCTCAGCTTGTTCTACATTAGTATAGAGAAATACTACTTAGTTTGTTTTAGTTGTTAGACAATGAGATATTCTTTGATTTGTTCATTCAATTCATTTGTTATATTTATCTATGAAAATCGAGTTTTATGGCTATATTCCTCATTATTTTTTCGCACTTTTATTTATAAGTTTATCACATCACGACATTCGTTAGTGACGTTCCACACTTTTTTTCTTTTCATTAACTTACCTAGGTGAATTGAATTATCAGTATTTTCAATATACATTTTGAATTTGTTTTATTCATTTTTTTTTCATAAGCAATATTATGTTCAAAAAGGGTACTAGGCTACTCCAACCAAGTAGCACCAACAAATAAATTGCCCCTCAAAAAATTATTACCATCAAATTGTCAGGATTTTTAGACTAAAAATCTAACCACCAGTACATATGGATAGACCTAAGAGCGATTTCAGTTGGATTTCCAAACGATAACGCGTCTATCAAATAGTCCAACACCTAATTAAATGATACACGTCGTAGACTTTGAACTAATTCTCACTAGCTTCAAGAATCATTCCAACATCATACCAACATGTGATCACATATATTGTCACCTTTCAACTCAATCGATTTTCACCCATTCTGAAATCCTCCTCCAAACCAAACGAGTACGAGGGCAAGAACAAAATATGTGATCATTATCTTCCACTGCATTAAAACATAACACACACAAACACAATATTATGATGATTTGAGATATTTTTCTGACCACCAAATTCGATCTCGTAAGAACTCTATCCAATACCAAACTCCAAACAATTATTCTGGCTTTTAATGATCTTCGTCTGCCACAGCAAAACTAAAATAATCTTGAGATTAACCTCCACTTTTGACAAAGAACTTGTGTTTAACAAAGCAATGTAACATGATTTAACAGTAAACATTTGAGAATTGCAACCTTTCCATGCGAAGCAATCCTCGACACCAGGGCGCAGCCTAACTTCCATGAGCAAGTTCATCAATTCAGTGAATTCCTCAAGTAGATTACCCATCAAATCTTGATCTCTAATGTGAAGGTTCCACATCCAAACTCCCTTCACCCAAAGACCCATATCCATGATAGATGCCCATTTCATGGCAGAAGCATCGTATAGGTCTTGAAATACACACCTTAGAGGTACCTGCCCCAGCCAACACGAGTGCCAAAAAAACACGAGACAACCTTCCCCAATCTTGCAAGAAACTTGTGTCATAAAGCTCCCCAACTCCATTGAATTACCAATATTCATTATATCTCTCCACCACTGGGATCCCATAGCTGAAGTTTTTGTTTCCCTCTTCACCATGATTTTTTTGTTAGACACCCGTACCTTGAAACAAGTAGCCCCTTCCACATTGCAGAGGTATCATTGACGCACCTCCACAACCACTTGGACAACAGTGCCTTGTTAAAGCAAACTAAATCCTTAACTCCAAGGACATCAATACTCTTAGGCTTATACACCTTAGTCCAACCCATCTAAGCAATGCTCGTCTTATCGCTAGTTCTAGACCATAAGAACTACCTTTGGATTGCTATCAATCCCTTCACAACCTTAGACGGGACTTTTAAGAAACAAAAATGATGGACCAGAAGGTTAGTTAAGACTGAATTTAACAGGGTGACTCTTCCCCCGAACGACATTATCCTCTCCTTCCATTTTGATAACTTTGATCTAAAGCAGCTCAAAATAGGATTTCAAAACACAACACTTCTATGCTTCCCACCCACAACAACACCTAAAAAATTGAAAGGAAGTGTACCTGATTTACATGCCAAAAATTGGGTAGCTGCAGATAAAAGTGATTCCTCAATACCTATTCCATACAGACAACTTATCTAGAAATTAATTTTCAACCCTGAGATCAGTTTGAAACCCCTCAGTATAGATTTAATTCCCCAAAGGTCTGACCACGGTTTGTCGCTTACTAGAACTGTGTCATCAGAAAAATGTATAAGACTGATAGATTCTACCTCATTAATAGGAAAGCCTTTGAAAATATCCTTATGTTTAGCCTTCCTTACCAACAAAGCCAGACCTTCAGCTACCAAGACAAATAAGAAAGGTGACAAAGGGCCACCTTGCCTAAGACCCTTTGTAGCCTTGAAGTCATTAGTTGTGCCTCTATTTACCAAGACCGACATATAGCAATTTAAAGCCCCACCTCTAATCCATTTACACCATTTACTGCAGAAATTCATCTCTATCATCACGTCTTCAAGGAATGCCCACTCCACATAGTCGTAAGCTTGAGCGAAATCTACATTGAAGACCATACAATTTCTCTTACTACTCTTTGCTAGGTCAAGAATTTCATTAGTAAGCAAGACACCGTCCAACATTTGTCGCTCGGGGATGAACACTGTTTGAGTACTTAACACCAATCTTCCAATAACTTAGATATCACTTTGTACACACAACCAACCAAGTTAATAGATCTATATTCATCTAATTTCTGAGGGTTATCATTTTTGGGTATAATTGAAATGAAAGACGACACTAATGCTTTAGGGAGGTAACCAAACTAATGAAAATGACAGATAACATTGATCAAGTCATAACGAACAATTTTTCAGCAGCGTTTTGTAAGGAACCAGTTTTTCGTCTCGGGTCTCCCATTCGCCTTTGAGCTGATAAATCACTAAGGCAGAGTCGCCAATTACTTCCAAAATCTTAATGCGAAGGTCGATGGCAACTTCAAGACCTAAGATGCAGGCTTTATATTCAGCTATGTTGTTTGTACATTTGTAACACAACCTATCAGTAACAGCAGTATAACCTCCGACAGGATTTTCTAGAACTAATACTAGCATCGTGGCCTTTTTTGTTAGAAACACCGTCAAACATCATTTTCTAACGGGAGTCAGGTTCAAGACCCTCTTCAGGATCAGGTTCTTCTTTAGCTTTGTAAAGGAACATGACATCTTCGTTGGGGAAGTCTAATTTGAGCGACTGATAATCTTCAACAGGTTGATCAACAAGGTAGTTTGACAAGACGCTTCTTTTTATCAACTTCTGTACAACATATTGAACGTCATACTCTAATAAGAGCATGTGCCATCTTGCAAGTCTCTCCGTCTGAGAAGGTTTCTCGAATATGTATTTCATTGGATCCATTTTGGATATCAATAGAGTAGTGTGGCAAATCATGTACTCTCTCAGACGTTTGGCCGCCCAAACCAGCGTGCAACAAGCTTTTTTCCAATGGAGAGTAACGACTCTCGCAATCGGTGAACTTCTTGCTTAAGTAGTAAATTGCATGCTCTTTCTTCCCTGATTCATCTTTTGGCCCAAGACACACCCCATTGATTCTTCAAGCACAGGAAGGTACATAAAGAGAGGTCTTCGCGGCGCAGGAGGTATCAATACTGGAGGCTCTTGGAGATATCTTTTGATCTTCTTAAATGCTGACTGGCAATTCTCATTCCACACAACCGCTTGATCTTTTTGTAACAACTTAAAGATTGACGTGCAAGTTGGATATGATTCTAGAGATATAATTCAGTATGCCAAGGAAACCTCTGATTTGCTTCTCGGTTTGCGGTGCAGGCATTTCCTGGATGGCTCGTACCTTGTCGAGATCCACTTCGACTCCATATTAACTAACAATGAAGCCGAGTAGTTTGCCAGATTTGACTCCGAAGGTACATTTGGCAAGGTTTAGTCTCAACTGATACTTCCTGAGGCTCTTAAATAGCTTCAACAGATGATCAAGGTGATCTTCTTCGCTATGAGACTTGACAATCAAATCATTAACGTAAACCTCGATCTCTTGGCGCATCATGTCATGAAACAATGTCACCATAGCTCGTTGATATGTGACCCCAATATTTTTCAAACCAAAAGGCATAACCTTATAACAATAGGTGCCCTAGGGGTGATGAAGGTTGTTTTCCATGTCAGTCGGGTCCATTTTTATCTGGTTATAGCAGGAGAAGCCATCCATGAATGAAAACACTACAAAGCTGGTTGTATTATCCACCAAAGTATCGATATGCGGCAGAGGGAAATCGTCCTTAGAACTAGCTTTGTTCAGATCCCTGTAGTCTACACACATTCTAACTTTGCCGTCCTTTTTTGGCACAGTCACAAAGTTGGCCACCTATTCTGGGTATTTTGATACTGCTAAGAAACATGCATTTATCTGCTTTTTGACCTCATCCCTGATTTTGAGAGCCATGTCGGGTATGGATCTTCAAAGCTTATGCTTAACTGAGGACACTCAAGTTTAAGAGGGAGCTTGTGCATTACAATATCGGTATCCAACCTGTTACACCCCAAAATTTTCCCAACTTTTTGCTTTAGCTGGCTTTTGTTTCAATGCATTTATCATTGCATTCATAGCATTAGCATATGCATACCATAGTCCATGAACAGGGGATTGAGAGGTGTGTGCTTATCAAGAGAGGGATATCAAAGGTCTAAGCCTATTCAAGGGGTTATATTCAAGCTATCAAGTGCTTATCATTATCATAAGAATGGAAAAGCTCATCAGAAGGAGTGGATTGGTTAAGAATGGTGTACCTCCTATCTTGGGGGTCTATGAAGGTCATCCAGTGGTTTTGAATCCATGGTTATGGGTGGAGAATATTGAGAGAGCTCATGGAATACCTTGAGCGTCATTTTGAAGCTTATGTCAGTCATTGTATCAAGTGTGTGAAGCCACAACAAAGATTGATGCAATTAGGGTTTTCACCTGGTCAACCCTAAGTCAACAATTGAACTGAAGGAGATTAAGACTCAAATCCAAGTCTTTATGATCATGTGATGTTGTATTGAGACATATAGAAGATTATTTCAAGATCATTTCATCAATATTCAAGAGTGTGAGAAGTTGCTAGGCTAGGATTGCTAAGTTTGACAGTGTAAAATCCCTTAGTTTAGCGCCTAACTTCAAGATCACATAACTCAAGATTCAAGCCTCATATCATATTGACATGAACATGAGACTTGTAGAGCATGTTCGTAGCTTTAATTTGAGTACTAGAAGTCCTTGATTGGATTTATAGAACTCAAGTTATGAAGCAGACAAGTTACAGGTCCTCATATGAATGTGATTTTAGTCAACAAAAGTCAACCAACTTCTAGGATATTTTTGACCAAGAAGGATGTTTCTCCCCAACTTTTGATAAGCATGAAAGTTGTTCCTCACGATCTTAGCTTTCCAAAGAGTACTAGAAGTCCTCATTTGGATTTGTAGAACTCAAGATATGAGACTTACAAGTCAAGGGTATTTTGGGAAAGTAAGATTATAGGTCATTTTCTTTATAGGTCAAGTTCACCACTTTGCATACCTCAAATGGAAATCTTCCCAATATGAAAGTTGCTCCAAATGGGGTCATTTGGCCAACTGAACCTCAAGGGATCATTAACATGGCTTGAATTGGAAAATGTGTGATGAAAAATTCATGAATGAATCATTAAAGGAAGGTTGTAAAGGGCTAATTCAAATCAATTCATTTTGGAACCAATTCATGTCATATTTGTGCTTGTTTTGAGTTCAATTGGTGTTTTAAGAACATTGGAAAAATTACAAATCAAGTTTGAAGCCATTTACATGTGGAAATTCATGGTTTTTTCATCTTTAAGCAACAAATGCAAAATCAACCATCCATTCATTTCCAAGGCCTCAATCTCAGCCACACATGATCCTTGTATCATAAGAAACTGATATGAATCAAATTACAAGCTTCTTGGCTCTTTTTTCATGGAAATTACAAAGCTTGAAAGTGAAAAAATGTGAATTTTCAATTGGGCTATTATGGGCTTCCATTGGGCTGCAAATCATTCAATATCCATTGTATATAACATTCTAATCATTCCTAACAGAAAATAACAGAATTTGGAGGCAGTTACAACAGAATTTCATGGAAAAAAAGTGAAGAAAAAATTGATTTTCGTTTTTGGAGAATCACCCACATTCAAGCCAAACCAAGATTGCTAGAAGCTTGAAGATGATGCATTGAAACTTTCTACACCATTTGGAGTGAGAACCATTGCCAATTGACACCTCCATTAAAGCTCAAAACCAGGTTCCTATTTCTTATCCATGCTCATTATTCTTGAGGAATTTTCGTGTCATTTTCATGGATTTACACTCCATAGGATATGTAGAAGGTTTTAGGATTAGTTTGGTTAAGTTTCTTGAAACTTTAGGAAATGACACATTAGCTTGTTGTTCACATTTCTCCTTATTTATTGGATAAAAATGAAAAAGAATATGATATTTGGAATCTAGGAAGCAAGACGAAGAAAACAGTATAAAAAATTTGAGTTTTGGTTGAAGTTTAAAATTTGGTACTGTTCATTACCGCCGGAGAAGATGATCGGATCTTCTCCGGCTACCGCCCCCACCGCGCGCAGGATTTCTCCATTTTGCCATTCAAAATTGCCAGTTCGTTTAATGACGTCCAATCACGCGAGGGCCTTGACCGTGTCCTTCCATCGTGCGGCCGTGATCAATTTTCGCGAATGGCCTTGTTCCCATATCAAAACGTTGAGTTTCATTTACAAACTCAGCTTGGCTTAAGTTCATTCGGTATTAGAACCCCTCGTACGCTGACCCAAGCGAATTACCATGTGAATCCGTTACTAGCTGCACCACCCTTGTATTTTCCATTTTGATTTCATTTTCTTTTATTTTTCTATTTGATAGCTGTTTGATTTAAATTCAGAAAAAATATTAATTGATACCAATAAATCTTGAAAAAAATCATGTATGTGGTTTAACATGTCTAGAATTTTGTCATATTTTTTAATTTAAGTTTTAACGCATTTTTCATTTAATTGCATATTTTCCATTTTAATATGGTTTTACTAATTGAAAAATTACATGCTATGCTTTGTGATTTTCCTTCTCTTTCAATAATCCATATTAATCTCTGAATTTTTGTATGTTGAATGTTGATACATTGTAGAATATTGTAGCATTTTTCTTGAATTTTTTATTTGCATTTAGGTATAGGTTTGGGATAGATTTCTAAGACCTTCCCCTTTGTGGATTCCTTAAGCATACCTTTAAGTGTAGGATTTGTTTGGACCCTTTAGATTTAGGTATTGGCTCTGGATTTTGTACCATGATTCCTTAACACACTTAGGAAGCCTTTGAATTTTTTCTAACCTTTTAGGATTGAGTTTATTATTTTTCCTAGAATTTACAAGTTGATTGTGATTAGGGTGACCCTAATTTAGCTTGCCTCATAGTTTAGTTTCTAAAGTGAACTTTAGTTAACTTTAGACTTCAAATTCCTTCTTGATAGAATAAAGCTTACGTTGATACCTATTTAGAACATTTTCTAAGCCTTGATAGAGCTTCTAAGTCCATTAGGTTAGGTGATCTTTAGGGTTAATCATTAGGGTTTCCATTAGAACCTTTAGGTAGATGATTCTTCTTTGAATGCTTTGGATTCATTCAATTCTTCCATGAATGGTTGAGTGTCATGATGGATACCTTTGGTATACATCATGCTTCCCATGATTTCATTTCTTCCATGAATGGTTGAGTGTCATGATGGATACCCTTGGTATACATCATGCTTCCCATGATTCAATTCTTCCATGAATGGTTGAGTGTCATGATGGATACCTTTGGTATACATCATGCTTCCCATTTTAATTCATGTCATCCATGAATAGTTGAGTGTCATGATGGATACCCTTGGTATACATCACGCTTCCCATTTTAATTCATGTCATCCATGAATGGTTGAGTGTCATGATGGATACCCTTGGTATACATCATGCTTCCCATGATTCAATTCTTCCATGAATGGTTGAGTGTCATGATGGATACCTTTGGTATACATCATGCTTCCCATTTTAATTCATGTCATCCATGAATGGTTGAGTGTCATGATGGATACCCTTGGTATACATCATGCTTCCCATCATCAAATTTCATCTTTGGTTGAATGCCTTGATGTATTCCTTTGGTTTACATCTTGCATGCATCCATACATCAATCTTCTTCTCTCTAGGTTAGATGCCTTGTTTGATTATCTCGAAATGATTTCCTTACATGTCATCTTGTTCATCCAGTTCTTCTTCTTTCATCATGATTGTTTGACATTACTTGATGCATTAGGATAGTATCATGGGTAGAGTATTTTAGGCTAGGTGCATGACTGCACTGAAAGGTTGAGCTGAGCTCCCTTTGCTTGTTTACCTTAAAGGTTGAGTGTTCTCCCTCTGCTTGGGTGTTATTTTCCCTTTTCTAACTGATGTTTTTTTTTTGTTCTCTTTGCTTGTTTGCTTAGAGGTTGAGTTTCTCCCTCTGCTTGTATTGCTGCATTCCATTTGCATCTTCATTGTTTGCTCTCATGTTTTATCTGCTTTACTGATTTTGGCAGTTGTTTTTCTGTTTCCCCCTCACATGTTCCCTTAGGACTCTCACTTCCTTGTTTAAGGAAGTGATGATAGACTTTTAGGTTGAAACCTTTGTATGATAACATCTAGGAGTTCCCTGTTTCAAACTCAACCCTAAGACCATATTGCATGATAACAGTAGAATTTCAGTTTCCCTTGTAGTTCTTTCTCTTTCTCATCTCAAAAAAACAACAGTAAAATACGTCATAAAGGCAAGTTGGTACAGTACGTTACGAGCCTTAAGCCACTTAGAAAATGGTTATTGGAGGGTTTCCTTCCAGTAATCAGGATGTTTAGTATGGTATCCTTTGGGTGGCATGCAACACATTCACTCCTAAGTCATAGTGTCTAGTGCAGTACGAACTACAAACATCCATAAAAAACACTTCTTCTCTAAAAGACACAAAAGCACTCCAAACCTTTTTCATCCTTCAGGATCTTGATCAGGAAAATCTTTTCAGATAAAAGAGTGTTGTTAACTTTTAGTTCTACCGCAAACGGTAACGCCTAAGTCTCCAATGGTCGAGCTGCATACACCAACTGCTAGAACTACTTGTTAACCCTACTCGGGCCTAAAAACTTTTGAACCAACCTGTGGTCTGTTAGCCCGAACTACGTTAGCTCTGATTTCTCAAGCCTGTTGAGAGTACGTAGGCACAAGATGCGATATCTTGGCAAGCAACCTTCCCTTCACCCGTAGTTAGCCGAACTACGTTGACTCTGATTTCTCGTTCTCTGACAAGAATACGTAGGCACGAAGCGCGATGCTTTGCTGAGTCAATTTTCTTTTCTTTTCAAACCAAACTTTTAGCGTAGATAGATAACCAACCCGTCAAATAAACACAACAAGCCTTGATCCCATCAAGTACGACGGACGTGAGGAATGCTAATACCTTCCCCTTGCGTAACCGACTCCCGAACTCAAACTTGGTTGCGATGACCTCGTTGTATCCTATTTCGAGAGGTTTTTCCTGATCGTTTCCTTTCCCTTCTGTGGGATAAATAACGAAAGGTGTCGACTCTTCTGTTGTGCCAGCACCTCATTTTTGCAGTAGCGACAGCTGACGACTCTGCTGGGGACCGAACCCAGAATCTCTGGTTCTACAACGGTTCCCTATGTGAGTCAATCCTAGCGCTTGTATGTTTATCTGTTGGGTTTGCATTTATTTATCGCACTTTACTTTACACACTTTATTTTCAGTATGATATCATTATTGTGCTGTTGTGGGGAGGGGCTCTGATGAGTGATAAGCCAGACCCAGACTTGAGTGTATACCTAGCATTAGTTGTGGAAAGTAGTGGGCGCGTGCATTCTTTGCATGTACTAGTGTCCCACATAATCCACGCTCAGACGAGATTCTCTTGGTTGACTTCTTTTCCAGCCCTTTGGGCTTGAGGGGATGTCGGTCTGGAGAGTTATCGACTCTGGGGATCGATCATTTGTAACTCAGCTAAGTGAGGCCTCTTCAGGGAGTGATGATGCATAACCAGAAATGGTGAACGTGTCATCATTTCTCGAAAGTCTGTGACGCTGGGAAACACATAGGATGTCGTACCGTATCAGTGGATAGGTCCATACCTGCAAGTGGGGTTGGGTTATGCAGGAAACTTTAACCTTCAGACAACCTGGTTTTCTCAACAGAATGGATCAGTGACATTGATATCAGGGTCTTATTATCAGAACAGTGATATGATCTTGTTGAGGCAAAACTTTGGTCCTTCAGTCAACATCACTGCACTCTTGATCCCTTGCTACATTTTTGCATTTGCATCTGCATATAATTTTGCATAACAGGTACCGCAGAACCATGGATCTTATTCCCTGTGCTAAACCAGTTTGTTACAGGATATCCGATTAGGAAGATTACAGAAATCGCCACAAGGCTATGGAACAGGTACGAGCAGAGCTGAGTGAGGTCCGAGGCCAGATGAGGCAGGTTATGGGGAACATGCAAGAGTTGTGTTCAAACCAGCAGGTACTCAGAGAGGAGAACCAACAGTTGAAAACTCATGTGGGTTTGATCATGGAGGTAGTAAGAAAGGTGCTCAAAGAAGAAGGTGACCAGGTGCCTAAATCTGTAGTAGAGATGCTCGCTCCGCTTTTGTCCATGGAGCCTGTCCCAAGGCGTGATGTGCCTCGAAGACCTGTGGCACGACCTGAGATCCCAGATTTTCCACGTCAGCAACTATCTCTCACTCCCCAAGACACTCCTAAGGCCAGGAGGTATGCGCCGAGGCTGAAGCAGCCCAAAATTTTTTTTGATAAGATCCCCATGACTTACACTCAGTTGCTGCAAGTCTTGCTTCAGCTTCGGTTGGTCGAACTACGGAAGTTACATCCACTAACTGGGACCCCACCACCTGGCTATAATGTAAACGCCCGTTGTGATTTCCATGATGGGGCACCCAGACACCACGTTGAGAACTGCAAAGCTTTTAAGCACGTAGTTCAGGATTTGATTGATTCAAAGGCCGTTAAGTTCGCGTCGGGCGACATGAGTATAGCAGAGGGCCTCATTCCAGGCATTACAGAAAAGATGGACACTCCTATTTTCATCCCCAAAACTGCATTGGACCCAAAGGATGCCTTGCCATTTATGACTTCTAAATCTCCTTGCTCGCAGCTATTGCCAATTCTAGGACTAAACCTGAGGATGAGTGCATCCGAGCAAAAGGAGTCCTTGGTATCTCAGGCTCAATCTCCGGATGTCTTGACCATTCAGAGTCAGCAACCCCTAGGGTCCATGCATCATACATCATCTCCCTTCTGGAGTCAACGGTCATATCGCCATCAACAGGGATGGCACGCCAAGCAAAGACCAAAGAAGCCAAAAAGGCAGTTCGCTCGGTTGCCTATGTCATACAGTCAGGTATTGCCATATCTAATCAAGGGTGGTCTGATAGTGCCAAAGGAGATTAACCCGGTGATTTCGCCGTATCCGCCAGGTTTTACTGCAAGCGCCCATTGTGATTACCACGCGGGGGCACAAGGGCACTCAACTGAAAACTGCAAGGTGCTTAAGAGCCAAGTTCAGACTCTATTGGACGCCAACAGGTTCTCGATTACGCCTCAGGGTATTCAGATTAACAACCTTCCTTCATCCAGCCAGGTGGGCACATCAGTTCATGTTGTGGAAGAGTTCCCCGAGAATAAAGGTTCAGAAGCCTTTCAGACTGACTTCAACGAGTAACTCTGAAGATGGCTGCCTCAGCGGCAAATCAAGTTCAAAAGCCCGGTGCCTAGAAGCTGGAAATCTGCATTTTATCATGTCAATTCTGTACATTTGTGATTTCTTTCCTATTTAATTGCAAATTTCGTTTGTAAAGCATGTTGTTTTCAATTGATATTGATAATGAAATAAATATGCATGTTTTGAATTAATCCATTCGTGTTCACTCTATTGCTTTCTTTTATTTCAAACGCTTGTTTAAGTGGAATCCGGGGAGGATGACGAAATTTCGAGAAGCGCAAGCTTCCGAATGTATGCTTTTGAATAAAAACCTATTGATGATGTACAGGCATTGTTTCAAATCCCAAACACCGGAGATATAAGGAAGATAATCCCTTGTTAACCTCTTTGAGCCTAGTAGTAGGAGTTTCTTTCTGAAAATGAAAAACCCTCAATCATAACCCGGGGCAGGGTAGGTGTCAATTGATTTGATCAAGCGTTCAAATTACCACATGACTGTTCCCGTTCGAGGATAGATCACACCTATATAGGTCGTACCTAAAAAACCACAATGGTTAAACCTGGCCGATCAGGAGTGAAACAGTTACAATCTCTTTTCAAACAAGTCAGACGAGCCGTTGTCATGCGATTTGTTCAACAAAAAAAGGAGAGAAAGCAAAAAAGAAAAAGAGAAAAAAAAAAACAAAAGGAAAAGACCACTAAGTCGAATCTTAAGAACAAGCGACTTAGGCAAAAATAGGGGTATCCCGCTGGACTTCAAAATTGAAGAAACTCAAAAGAGTTGGTCCAAGAAAAAGTTAAGGAATGGAAAAAAAGCGAAAAGCGAAAAGGATTACGAAAGAAAAATCCTCAAACAAGAACGAAATCGTGTGGCTCCGGGCGCCCGCAGACGAAAAGCGAGTGACTGTCACTCCGAAAAAACGTGTGATTACCCGAATCATCGCTCCTATCAATCAACCTTTGAAAGGTGAACGCTAAGGTCGAATTAGCTGAATATAGGATTGGAGAACATCAAGGAGAATGGGTGGGTTAAAATGAATTTTGAGCCTATATCCTTTCCTTCTTTAACCGTGAACCTGAGCATGTTACAACCTTTAAAAGTCCTAATTGAAGTAGATTTGTTTCGAAAGCATACTTTGGTAAAGATCGCATCGAAACTGAATCCCAATAAAGGATTCCTCTTACAGCGTTGTATTGATTTTAACATATTGATGAATGATTCATACATTTTATGTCACAAAATTTTTTCCAGTGAACATATTAGAATTTCAAAACTGACATATGTGTTGCATTTAATATGTCTTTTATGCAGAACAACTTGTTTTACTAGCGAGTAAGCACTTGACAGCAGGAAAGTTTCCACAATGGAAAGTCTGACCAGAATAGAATGCAGAATGCCTGAATTCTAGTGAACCGGGGCAAGCTATGTCAAACGATCATAGCATGGGAGTTAGCCATCCAGAAGTCAGTTAATCTGAAGCAGTCAGGTCAAGATTTGATAAATCTCTCGATGACGACCAGGGTATTTCCCCACAGATTAGCCAATCAGGGGAAAAGTCGTTGCAAGACAAGGGGTAGGTCACCCTAAGAGTGCAAAAGTTATTTCTTGCCCGTGGGGCAGTTAATATGAAGCACCTCTTCGAGGTTTAAGATGCTGAGGCAGATCAGGGTGCAGAGATTGCAGATTTCCCTTCGAGGAACATCCCCACAGAGATCCCACAGGCTAGGGAAAAATATGGAAACAAAGGAATCGTTCCTCTCTGTATCGTCAGAGCTACTCAAGCAGGTTTGATCAACCTTCAAGTTCAAAAAGAATGTCGGGAAGTCGTGCTACTATCCCTCGACCCTTCAACCAAAACCTTTGAATCTAGACAGGATATTTTCTAGCGCCAGTCGTAACTGACCCATCACAGGTAATCAACAGCTCAAGGCCTATTGGTGGTTGTCAGGAAGCCCAATCCGTGTTGACGCATCATTCCAGAATCCAATTGCCATGGGTACGCAGGAAAACTTCGTCTGTTTTTCCCCAGCAAAGCCCAATCATCATTGGCACGCACAAGCTATTCCCCATGATAGTCTAATCATACTTGGTACCTTCTGTTATTCCCCAGCGAAGTCGGTTTCACCTTTCCAACATTTATTTTGCTGGAGTAATTCTGTGATACCCGGTTTTCCCCGGCGGAGCCGGTCTCTCTTCTCTAGCATTTATTTTGCTAGGGGAGATCCCTTTGCATTTTGCATCGTTGCATAGCATCCTCCCAAACGCGTAGCCTTTCCATTTAGTATGGAGCATTACGCCATTCTCAAACATATGCATCGGAAACATAAGCCTGGTTTGGTACTGATTACCGTTAAGAACGAAGATTGTTTGATTTGGGATACAGTTGGAAACATTCCCTGCATTGGTCGTTCGGTTTTCTTCCTGGGGGAGTCTTACTGATTCAAACCCCTTTGTGAGTCTGTTGATTCTCTTATTCCAACTGTTGGTTGGCATTCCCCAGCATAGTCCAATTCATGGTGGCTGGTGTTTTGGTAAGTCGGGGTGTCTTGTCCTAGCTTTCAGTTAGTAATCTCTGGTTTCCCCTTCGCAGAATCTTCGTTCCAACTTTTGGTTGGCAATCTTTGTTATTCTAACTCTTGGTTAATGGATGTTATCCTAACTCTTGGTTAGTGGCCTTTTATTTCAACTCTTGGTTGATAATTTTGGGGTGATCATCTCAACTTTTGGTTGGTAGTCTCCTGTGGTGGAGTCAGCTTCGTGTAGCGTCCCCTAGCTATCCTAACTCTTGGTTAGTAGCTTTTGATCAATGAGGATCTTTCCCACGGTAATCCTAACTTTTGGTTAGCAGCTTTTGTTCCGACTTTTGGTCGAGGAGGATCTATTTTTCCTGGTTATCCTAACTCTTGGTTAGCAGCTTTTATTCTAACTCTTGGTTAGTAGCTTTTGTTCCGACTATTGGTTGGTGTTCTTTGTTCGCTCTTCCAACTATTGGTTGGTGGTCTTTGTGCGTTCTTCCAACTATTGGTTGGTGGTCTTCGGTCGACCCTCCCAAATATTGGTTGGTAGTCCTCCTTTGACTCTTTCAAATGTCGGTTGATAGTAGTCCTTTGACGTTTTCAACTATTGGTTGGTAGTCTTCCTTTGGCTCTTCCAACTATTGGTTGGTCGTCCTTTTTCGACGGTTCCGACTATTGGTTGGTAGTCCCCTTTTTACTCGTCCGACTATTGGTTGGTGGTCCTCCTCGTTGTTCCGACTATTGGTTGGTAGTCCTCCTCGTTGTTCCGACTATTGGTTGGTGGCTTTATTCTACAGTTTCAACTATTGGTTGATACTTTGACGGTTCCGACTATTGGTTGGTAGTCCCCATTTTACTCTTCCAACTATTGGTTGGTGGTCTTTATTCATTGTTCCGACTATTGGTTGATGGTCTTTATTCATTATTCTGACTATTGGTTGGTGGTCTTTATTCATTATTCCGACTATTGGTTGGCGGTCTTTATTCATTGTTCCGACTATTGGTTGGTGGTCTTTGTGCGTTCTTCCAACTATTGGTTGGTGGTCTTCGTTCGACCCTTCCAACTTTTGGTTGGTAGTCCTTCTTTTACTCTTTCAACTATTTGGTTGATAGTAGTCCTGTGGCGGTTTCAACTATTGGTTGGCAGTCTCTTTGTTGTTCCGACTATTGGTTGGCAGTCTCCTCGTTGTTCCGACTATTGGTTGGTGGCTTTTATTCTACGGTTTCAACTATTGGTTGATGCTTTGATTCTAACTATTGGTTGGTGATTGTCCTTGCAGTTCCGACTATTGGTTGGTGGTCTTTATTTGACGCTTCCAACTATTGGTTGGTAGTTTTCCTTTGGACGTTGTTCCCACTATTGGGTGGTAGTCCTATTCCTCCACAATAGAGTTGCTTGTTTCCAACTCTTGGTTGTAGTTTTCAGCTGTTGTCAATTCATCTCCGGTCAGTAAGTCCCGTTGATTCTAACTATTGGTTAGCAGTTTTAGTTCTGGATTTCTGGTCGGACTTTATCCCCTGCAGTGTCGTTATTCCAACTCTCAGTTGATAGTTTCATGATGGACGTTTTTCGACTCTTGGTCGGCAGTATTGGTGTTTCTTAGTGGATGTTATCCCAACTCCTGGTTGGTATTCCCTGTTTCCCCAGCAATCCTAACTCTTGGTTAGCAGCTTGTGTTTCGACCTTTGATCAATGGTGTTCCTTGGTGATTCTAACTATTTGTTAGTACCTTTGTTTCCCAACTTTTGGTTGGTATTCCCCTATTCCCCAGTAGGGTCGGTCTGGGACGTCTGTTGTTGTCCCAGCTTTTGGTTGGTAGGCTTCCCTTATTCCACAGCGGAGTCATTATCTCAAATTTTGGTTGATAAGAAGATTTGACGTTTTCCAACTTTTGGTTGGTGGTTTTGGTTTTTCTGGTGGGGTCAGTCGTGGACGTCGATTAGTTTTTCAACTCTTGGTTGGTAGTCTTTGATTCTCCAGTAAGGTCGCCATATCTGGTGTGGTCGATTTGTTGACATTTTTCCAACTCTTGGTTGGTAACCTGTGTTCTCTGGTTGTTGATTCCGACTTTTGGTCAGTATGCCTCCTCAGCAAAGTCGTCCCGCCATGTAAATTGCGGTTATTATGGATGCCGACTCTTGGTTGGTAGGGGTGGTTTTTTCCCCAGAGAGTCACACCTCATCCCATCTTTTGGATGGTGCTGCTAGTTTGTTCTCCACAGAGTCGTCTGATTAGTCTACTCTTTCCCCGGTGAAGTCGCCACAAAGCTGTTTGGCTACTCTTTTGTTCCCCAGCAGGGCTTGTTCCAACTCTTGGTTGGTATTCCGAGTTCGCTATCCCGACTTTTGGTTGGTATTTGTTGTCAGTTTCGTCCCAACTCTTGGTTGGTATCTTTGGTTGTTTCCCAACTCTGGGTTGGTATCCGTTGGCCTTTGGTTGTTCCAACTCTTGGTTGGTGTCCTCCGGGCGTTTTCCCGACTTTTGGTTGGCATCTTTTGGATGAATTTCAGATTATATTGGGTTATTATCCTTGGCATATCGGTATTCCAACCCTTGGTTGGCATTCGCTATTTTGTGTTCGTATAGGTTGCAAATTTTTCGGGTTTGTCGATATTCAATCGCTTTTTACTTCGATTGGCTGAAGGTTCTTCACCTCTCATCCAGTTCGGTCCAAGTCGCTTGAATAGGGGCAGCTGTTACACCCCAAAATTTGCCCAACTTTTTGCTTTAGCTGGCTTTTGTTTCATTGCATTTATCATTGCATTCATAGTATTAACATTTGCATACCATAGTCCATGAACAGGGGATTGAGAGGTGTGTGCTTATCAAGAGAGGGATATCAAAGGTCTAAGCCTATTCAAGGGGTTATATTCAAGCTATCAAGTGCTTATCATTATCAGAAGAATGGCAAAGCTCATCAGAAGGAGTGGATTGGTTAAGAATGGTGTACCTCCTATCTTGGGGGTCTATGAAGGTCATCCAGTGGTTTTGAATCCATGGTTATGGGTGGAGAATATTGAGAGAGCTCATGGAATACCTTGAGGGTCATTTTGAAGCTTATGTCAGTCATTGTATCATGTGTGTGAAGCCACAACAAAGATTGATGCAATTAGGGTTTTCACCTGGTCAACCCTAAGTCAACAATTGAACTGAAGGAGATTAAGACTCAATTCCAAGTCTTTATGATCATGTGATGTTGTGTTGAGACACATATAAGATTATTTCAAGATCATTTCATCAATATTCAAGAGTGTGAGAAGTTGCTAGGCTAGGGTTGCTAAGTTTGACAATGTAAAATCCCCTAGTTTAGCGCCTAACTTCAAGACCACATAACTCAAGATGCAAGCCTCATTTCATATTGACATAAACATGAGACTT
Organism: Lathyrus sativus; assembly: GCA_963859935.3. NCBI lineage: Eukaryota > Viridiplantae > Streptophyta > Magnoliopsida > Fabales > Fabaceae > Lathyrus > Lathyrus sativus. Next base: position 360,923,906 of record OZ012736.1, on the reverse strand, counting down.
TTAGAGCATGTTCGTAGCTTTAATTTGAGTACTAGAAGTCCTTGATTGGATTTATAGAACTCAAGTTATGAACCAAACAAGTTACAGGTCCTCAGATGAATGTGATTTTAGTCAACAAAAGTCAACCAACTTCTAGGATATTTTTGACCAAGAAGGATGTTTCTTCTCAACTTTTAATAAGCATGAAAGTTGTTCCTCATGATCTTAGATTTCCAAAGAGTACTAGAAGTCCTCATTTGGATTTGTAGAACTCAAGATATGAGACTTACAAGTCAAGGGTATTTTGGGAAAGTAAGATTACAGGTCATTTTCGTTATAGGTCAAGTTCACCATTTTGCATACCTCAAATGGAAATATTCCCAACATGAAAGTTGCTCCAAATGGGGTCGTTTGGCCAACCGAACCTCAAGGGGTCATTGACATGGCTTGAATTGGAAAATGTGTGAAGAAAAATTCATGAATGAATCATTAAAGGAAGCTTGAAAAGGGCTAATTCAAATCAATTCATTTTGGAACCAATTCATGTCATATTTGTGCTTGTTTTGAGTCAAATTGATGTTTTAAGAACATTGGAAAAATTACAAATCAAGTTTGAAGCCATTTACATGTGGAAATTCATGGTTTCTTCATCTTTAAGCAACAAATGCAAAATCAACCATCCATTCATTTCCAAGGCCTCAATCTCAGCCACACATGATCCTTGCATCATAAGAAACTGATATGAATTAAATTACAAGCTTGTTGGCTCTGTTTTCATCGAAATTACAAAGCTTGAAAGTGCAAAAATGTGAATTTTTAATTGGGCTATTATGGGCTTCCATTGGGCTGCAAATCATTCAATATCCATTGTATATAACATTCTAATCATTCCTAACAGAAAATAACAGAATTTGGAGGCAGTTACAACAGAATTTCATGGAGAAAAAGTGAAGAAAAAATTGATTTTCGTTTTTGGAGAATCACCCACATTCAAGCCAAACCAAGATTGCTAGAAGCTTGAAGATGATCCATTGAAACTTTCTACACCATTTGGAGTGAGAACCATTGCCAATTGACACCTCCATTGAAGCTCGAAACCAGGTTCCTATTTCTTATCCATGCTCTCTATTCTTGAGGAATTTTAGTGCCATTTTCATGGATTTACACTCTCTAGGATATGTAGAAGGTTTTAGGATTAGTTTGGTTAAGTTTCTTGAAACTTTAGGAAATGGCACATTAGCTTGTTGTTCACATTTCTTCTTATTTATTTGATAAAAATGAAAAAGAATATGATATTTGGAATCTAGGAAGCAAGACGAAGAAAACGATATAAAAAATTTGAGTTTTGGTTGAAGTTTAAAATTTGGTAATGTTCATTACCGCCGGAGAAGATGATCGGATCTTCTCCGGCCACCGCCCCCCACCGCACGCAGGATTTCTCCATTTTTCCATTCAAAATTTCCAGCTCGTTTAATGACCGTCCGATCACGCGAGGGCCTTGACCGTGTCCTTCCATCGTGCGACATGATCAATTTTCGCGAATGGCCTTGTTCCCATATCAAAACGTTGAGTTTCATTTAGAAACTCAGCTGGGCTTAAGTTCATTCGCTATTAGCACCCCTCGTGCGCAGGCCCAAGCGAATTAGCATGTGAATCCGTTACTAGCTGCACCACCCTTGTATTTTCCATTTTGATTTCATTTTCTTTTATTTTTCTATTTGATAGCTGTTTGATTTAAATTCAGAAAAAATATTAAATGATGCCAATAAATCTTGAAAAAAATCATGTAGGTTGTTTAACATGTCTAGAATTTTGTCATATTTTTTAATTTCAATTTTAATGCATTTTTCATTTAAATGCATATTTTCAATTTTAATATGTTTTTAATAATTGAAAAATTACATGCTATGCTTTGTGATTTTCCTTCTCTTTCAATAATCCATATTAGTCACTGATTTTTTGTATGGTGAATGTTGATATATTGTAGAATATTGTAGCATTTTTCTTGCATTTTTTAGTTTCTTTTAGGTATAGGTTTGAGATAGATTTCTAAGACCTTCCCCTTTATGGATTCCTTAAGCATACCTTTAAGTGTAGGATTTGTTTGGACCCTTTATATTTAGGTACTAGCTCTGAATTTTGTACCATGATTCCTTAACACACTTAGGAAGCCTTAGAATTTTTTCTAGCCTTTTAGGATTGAGTTTAGTATTTTTCCAAGAATTTACAAGTTGATTGTGATTAGGGTGACCCTAATTTAGCTTGCCTCATAGTTTAGTTTCTAAAGTGAACTTTAGTTAACTTTACGCTTTAAATTCTTTCTTGATAGAATAAAGCTTAGGTTGATACCTATTTAGAAAATTTTCTAAAGCTTGATAGAGCTTCTAAATCCATTAGGTTAGGTGATCTTTAGAGTTAATCATTAGGGTTTCCATTAGAACCTTTAGGTAGATGATTCTTCTTTGAATGCTTTGCATTCATTCAATTCTTCCATGAATGGTTGAGTGTCATGAGGGATACCTTTTGTATACATCATGCTTCCCATGAATTCATTTCTTCCATGAATGGTTGAGTGTCATGATGGATACCCTTGGTATACATCATGCTTCCCATGATTCAATTCTTCCATGAATGGTTGAGTGTCATGATGGATACCTTTGGTATACATCATGCATCCCATTTTAATTCATGTCATCCATGAATGGTTAAGTGTCATGATGGATACCCTTGGTATACATCATACTTCCCATGATTCAATTCTTCCATGAATGGTTGAGTGTCATGATGGATACGTTTGGTATACATCATGCTTCCTATTTTAATTCATGTCATCCATGAATGGTTGAGTGTCATGATGGATACCCTTGGTATACATCATGCTTCCCATCATCAAATTTCATCTTTGGTTGAATGCCTTGATGTATTCCTTTGGTTTACATCATGCATGCATCCATCCATCAATCTTCTTCTCTCTAGGTTAGATGCCTTGTTTGATTATCTCGGAATGATTTCTTTACATGTCATCTTGTTCATCCAGTTCTTCTTCTTTCATCATGATTGTTTGACATTGCTTGATGCATTAGGATAGTATCATGGGTAGAGTATTTTAGGCTAGGTGCATGACTGCACTGAAAGGTTGAGCTGAGCTCCCTTTGCTTGTTTGCCTTAGAGGTTGAGTGTTCTCCCTCTGGTTGGGTGTTATTTTCCCTTTTCTAACTGATGTGTTTGCATTGAAAGGTTGAGGTGACCCTCCCTTTGCTTGTCTGTTTTTGTTTGTTCTCTTTGCTTGTTTGCTTAGAGGTTGAGTTTCTCCCTCTGCTTGTATTGATGCATTCCATTTGCATCTTCACTGTTTTCTCTTCTGTTTTATCTGCTTTACTGATTTTGGCAGTTGTTTTTCTGTTTCCCCCTCACATGTTACCTTAGGACTCTCACTTTCTTGTTTAAGGAAGTGATGATAGAATTTTAGGTTGAAACCTTTGTATGATAACATCTAGGAGTTCCCTGTTTCAAACTCAACCCTAGGACCATATTGCATGATAACAGTAGAATTTCAGTTTCCCTTGTAGTTCTTTCTCTTTCTCATCTCAAAAAAACAACAGTAAAATACATAATAAAGGCAAGTTGGTACAGTACGTCACGAGCCTTAAGCCACTTAGAAAATGGTTATTGGAGGGTTTCCTTCCAGTAATCAGGATGTTTAGTATGGTACCCTTTGGGTGACATGGGACACATTCACTCCTAAGTCATAGTCTCTAGTGCAGTACGAACTACAAACATCCATAAAAAACACTTCTTTTCTAAAAGACACAAAAGCACTCCAAACCTTTTTCATCCTTCGGGATCTTGATCAGGAAAATCTTTTCAGATAAAAGAGTATTGTTAACTTTTAGTTCTACCGCAAACAGTAACGCCTAAGTCTCCAATGGTCGAGCTGCATACACCAACTGCTAGAACTACTTGTTAACCCTACTCTGGCCTAAAAACTTTTGAACCAACCTGTGGTCTGTTAGCCTGAACTACGTTAGCTTTGATCTCTCAAGCCTGTTGAGAGTATGTAGGCACAAGATACAATATCTTGGAGAGCAACATTCCCTTCACCCGTAGTTAGCCGAACTACGTTGACTATGATTTCTCGTTCTCTGACGAGAATATGTAGGCACGAAGCGCGATGCTTTTCCGAGTCAAAAACCAACCTTTTAGCGTAGATAGATAACTAACCCGTCAGATAAACACAACAAGCATGGATCCCGTCGAGTACGGCGAACGTGAGGGGTGCTATTACCTTCCCCTTGCGTAACTGACTCCCAAACCCAGACTTGGTTGCGATGACCTTGTCTTATCCCGTTTCGCGAGGTTTTTCCTGATCGTTTCCTTTCCCTTCTGTGGGATAAATAACGAAAGATGACGACTCTTCTGTGGTACCGACACTTCATTTTCGCAGTAGCGACACAACCCAGACATATCTTGGTAGGACCAAGCAAACACATCTGTATACTCTCTGAGAAGCATTACCAATTTGTCTTTAACCTCAGCCCCAAGTGATGCCCCAATCTTGACCTCTCTTTTCTCTTCTTTGGAGCCCAAGTTGATGACGTCAATATGTTCTTTATACGGTTGAAGATAAACATCCTCGTACTCAGTCATATTCATCAGTTCTTTAGGGATTTCAGAATCCTCATCACTCTCGTCTTCAACTTGGAATACCGGTGAACCATATTCAGAAAGAATTAGATGATCATCGGATTTAGAGGGTGATGGAGGTTCTCTGCATGCGTTGAATGGGCTTAAAATGAGCAAACACACACAAAGAGATGCAGATGATGAATTCTTTTTAGGTTTTCAAAAAAAGATTGTCATTTTTCCTTTTTTTACAAAAAAGTGAAAAACAATAAAAAAATAATGAACAACAAATAAAAGTTTAACAAAACACTCATTCATTGATTGATCTTTTTAATTGCAAAAGCATGGCCCATACAAAATGATTCACTGGCTCCGGGCATGACCATGGATTTAAAACAAAGAAAATGCTAACAAGCAAAACAAACAAATTACTCGAAGAGCGGTAACATGACGGGAATTTCAGTGGCCTCCCAGTTGCACAGAACGAATTCATCCCATAATACAAGGTCGTCAATGTTGTACCCCAAAATTTGACCAACCTTTTCCAGTAATTTGGCTTATGTTTCGTTTCAGTTGCATCTGCAAATCATTTATCGCATACTGTGCATTTTGTCAGTCGGAGTGATTTATCGGGATTACAGTCACTTTGCTCGCATTTCAGGCAATCCAAACCAGTTCAAATAAGGAGTTTTGTTTTGGAATCGAGTGGAGTTTTGTTCTCATTCTGGTGGTTCAGTCTGTGCTGATATTTTCGGTGACATTTCGGTGGTCGCCCTTTTACCGATTATTTCGCTGCATTTTCGCATTTTTATTCACTGCTTTAATTTCTTTTCATTGGTTTCTTTATAGATTTATTAATAGTTTTTGGCATAGAAATTAGAATATTTAAATAGATTTTTATTTTATTATTTGGACTTATATTTTCTAGTTTAGAAATAGTCTTAGATTTTTATAGAATTTTAAAGAAATTTTCTAGAATTAAATAGTTTTTAGAATTAGAAATAGAGTTTGTTTAGTTAGATTTTTAAATTGGTTATTTTTTAGAATTGGTTTGTGTTAGATTTATTTTTATTAAAGTAATATTTGTTTTTAAAATATATTTTAGAGTTATTAAATTAGGATTTTGATTAAAATTAATTAGAAGTTTAGATTAAAATTTAATTAGAATATTATTTGTTAGAATCCTGGCCTAATTTGGATTTAAAATTTTAGGGTTATAGTTAGTTGTTAGTTTAATTAATTGAATTGGTTTTTTAAAATGTTGCATTAACCATTAGTTTTAAGTCAGTACATTTAATATTAATCAACATTTTTTTGGTTTAATCAGCAATTAACATCTTATTAGTCAATTTGAGCAGACCACGTGTCAGCCATAGGACTATATAAGTCCTGTTCATCTTCTCTTTCATCAGAATGGCACACATTCCTAGAAAACCCTAAAACAGACACCGCTCATCCCCCAGTTTTCGCCGGAAAATTTGTCACCTTCATCTTCCATTTTCAGAAAATTAAACAAGCTTCATCGTTGAACAAACTTCAACCATCCAAACTCCAGATCTTCATCTTCTCAACACAACCTTCGTTAATCATCCACAAAACAACCTCTCTCCGCGAAATTAACAAATCTGAACCCAGATCTTCATCACCAGCTTTCAGCTTCATGAACAACAACATTCCAAAACTCACCAGAAAATCACTACCAACATATTCCTCTCAAACTCCATCGCAAGACCAACCCACCCCTTTGTTCTTCATCATCCACAACTCCATCTCTTCACCAATTTCTGCTTCACCATCTAAACAACCACCTGTAAAAACTCAGATCTCACAATCAATCTCAACCATCATGATCCATTCATTCCCAAACCACACGAAACCCTTTAAGCTCCTAACATTCAACCTCAATAACCAAACCTTCATTAACTTCATCGTTCAATTTCTTCAACATCCGTCAAAACTCATTCCAAATCATCTTCAGCAATAACCTTCAAATGCTTTCATCAAACATGAATAACAACCAAATCACCCGGAAATTCCATTAAAACCCATTTCAACTTCTTCTCAAAAAACCCTTTTCTTCATTGTTCTGAACAACCTTCTTCTTAATCTTCATCAACATCGTCGAACCTTCAACATAACCGCATCTCTTCAAGCTTCCATTGAAACCCAGAAAATCATCCTAACTTCAAAACAACCGTAAAATCAGTTGATACCCATTTTCCAACCCATTCTTAAACCCCTCAACCCCCCAACAGCAACTCGCAACCCATTTCACGTTTTCTTCAAAACCCATCTCACTTCACCATCAACATCTTCTTCCAATCTTCAAATTGATGCCCATTTTTAGACCGAAGATCATGATAAGACAATCTTGATTTTTCTTTGCAAGAGAAGCGTGATGATATTGATCCCTGGATGTTTTTTTTTCATTTGGATTTTCATTTTTTTAGGTTTGATTGTGAGTAATCAGACAAGAGAGGAGGAAGAGTTGAGATCAGGGAGAGAGTTTTTGGTTGAAAATGTTAGAGGACCGAAAATGGACAAACGGAGAGAGTGATGATCGGTTGTGGCTGATTAGTTGGTTAGTGGGCCTCACGGCCCATTTCAATTTGGTTTCTGTCTACCCCTGCTACATTTCATGCGCCCCCTGCTAATTATTATTTTTTGTATTTATTTTATTAATATACTTTTGATTACATAATATGTAATGTTTAATTTCATATATTTATTTATGTTTTTATTATAAGTTTTCATATGAAACAGATTGTATATGTTTTATAATATTTTCTAATTTCATTTTCTTTTAGAATTTTTTATTCATATTTTATATTAGAGTTTTGGGTTATTTTCTTTTAGAAGTTGAATTTTATTTCGCATTTGTTATTGGACCTTGTAGATGCTTTTGATTGGCTGCATTTTGTGGCAACACATTGATGGATGTATGAATGTCATGACTGCTGTTATGACATACATAATGAGTATTCAGCAGGGTAAGTTGGATAGCTAAGAGCAAGTTAAGTTGGATGTCATGCTGGATGTTATGACATCAAGCGTATGACATCAGGGGGCGCAGGTTTTAGTTTCTGGTATTAGCTCAGGATATACTTCAGGAAACATTTTAGGAAGCCTAGTTATCTCAGGCAACATATCATACATTGTTGAGGATAACATGGAATTCCCCTGACCATATTGGACGTGCGCAGTTTCATGAAGAGAGGTTCATCTTGGGTAAACCTAACTTCTGCGCGAAGGCCCAAGGACTGTATGCTGCATATATATATATATATATATATATATATATATATATATATATATATATATATATATATATATATATATATATATATATATATATATATATATATATATATATATATATATATATATATATATATATATATATATATATATATATATATATATATATATATATATATATATATATATATATATATATATATATATATATATATATATATATATATATATATATATATATATATATATATATATATAGAAGTAGCAATCCTATTTGAAGATAGTCCTTGACAGGGTTTTAGAGAACGTGTATTTGTGAGTGAAGAATTATGTTCTTCACGTGTTTTTGTGTGTCTTAGGAATAGTTGTAAACCAAGCAATTATCTGTTGTATGATTGCATTGTCTAGAGTTTTTAAACTGTCTTTAAGTGTGTCACTCAAAGCTTTTAAGAAAGAGTGTTATGTCACTTGATCAAAGTTGTGAAGCAAGATCAAGGTGTGTTTGAAGTGTGTCTTCATTGTCATTTGTAACCTTGAATTGGTTGATATCACTGCTGTGATTGAGGGGGAGTGAGTTGGTAACTCTGGTCTAGTGTTAGGCTGAAGTGTCATTGGGTAGGTCTTAAGTGAAGAGTGCAAACTGGTTATTTGACTCTGAATTAATTCTACTAATAGTGAATTTCCTCCCTGGCTTGGTAGCCCCCAGATGTAGGTGTGGTTTGCACTAAACTGGGTAAACAATTACTTGTGTTATTTACTGTTTTCATTTACAGTTTATCATTAAGTTTTGTAGTCTGTGTTACAGTGGATATCATAACATCCGTGATAACATCCACTGTTGGGTACCTAGAATTTCAATTGGCATCAGAGCAGGCACCCTACTTGTTATTTTATGGGTGAGATCTAGGGAAGATAAATTCTGGTACTATGGACAAGGATATAGGATTCACAAATAGACCACCAATTTTGTATGGATTAAATTATGACTACTGGAAACCTAGGATGATAGCCTTCTTGAAGTCTTTAGACAACAAGGCATGGAGAGCTGCCAACTCAGGATGGGAACATTCAGTGGAGACTGATAAAGATGGATTATTTATGTTAATACATGAGGAAGAATGGACCAAAGAACAAGAGGCCCTGGCTCTTGGGAATTCTAAGGCCTTGAATGCTCTATTCAATGGAATAGACAAGAACATTTTCAGACTGGTACATCACTGTGAACTGGCCAAAGAGGTTTGGGATACCCTCAAAACAACTCTTAAAGGCACCTCAAAGGTCAAGATGTCAAGATTGCAGATGCTGACCACTAAATTTGAAAATCTGAGAATGAAGGAGGATGAGACTATTCATGAATTCTACATGAATATTCTTGAGATTGCCAATACCTCAGGAGCTTTAGGAGAAAAGATGTCTGAAGAAAAGCTTGTGAGAAAGATTCTAAGATCTTTGCCTAAGAGGTTTGCCATGAAAGTCACTGCTATTAAAGAAGCTCAGGGTATAAGCAACATGAAAGTGGATGAACTCATTGGTTCTCTCCAAACTTTTGAGATGGGAATGTGTGGTCTGGCTGAGAAAAAGAAAAAAAGCATAACTTTTGTATCAAACACTGCAGAGGACCCAGATGAAGACAATGATGGAAGCAAAGAGAATCTCTCTAAAGCTGTAGCTATGCTTGGAAGACAATTCAACAGACTCATGAAAAGGGTAGATAAGAAGGGTAGACTTAATGTCAAGAACATCTCATCTGAAATTAAGAAAAGAGCTAAGTCTGAAGAAAAGTCCAACCAAGGCAAAGGAGCTCAGTGTTATGAATGTGAGGGATATGGGCACATTAGAGCTGAATGTTCCACCTATCTCAAAGAGCAAAAGAAGGGCCTAACAGTCACTTGGTCTGATGGAGATTCTGAGAGTGGATCAGAAGAAGAATCAACAAACATGTCACTATTCTGAACAGTGTATGCATATCTGATGGTGACTCAAGTGAAGATGAGATGACCTTTGATGAACTTGCAGCCTCATATAAACAGCTATACATCAGAAGTGTTGAAGTATATCAACTAGGGGAGAAGCATAAGAAAATTATCAAGAAGTTGGAAGCTGAGAAGAAGGAGAATCTTACAACCATTGACTCACCCAACAGTGAGGTCAAAATGTTAAAATCCAACCTTGATCAGATGACAAAATCTGTCAGGATGCTAAACCCTGGGACTGACGCTCTAGAAAAAATCATACAGAATGGTCAGAAAGCAGGAAACGTGTCTAGACTGGGATTTGTTGGTGACCATAAACCCACCTTGGGATTCAAGAAACCAAAGGCTAAAAATCATAGACCAAACCTGATGTCACGACCGATGTCACAACATCAGAAGAACAAAAACATGAATCAAGCAAGGAGAAAGTCCCAAAGGTGGAGGTGTCACTACTGTGGTAAATTTGGACACATAAAACCATTTTGCTTCAGTCTGCATGGATTTCCTAGTCACTCTCATCAAGATGCTCCTGTCAAGAAGCAACAATGGGTGGCAAAAGAGGTTGGTCTGATAGCTCATACTTCTCTAAGAGTGCCAGCTAAAGAAGACTGGTATTTTGATAGTGGCTGTTCTAAGCACATGACTGGAATAAAGAATCTATTGGTGGACATCAAACCACATTCCACTAGGTATGTGACCTGTGATGATGGAGCAAAAGGGGAAATCAAAGGTGTTGGGAAACTAGACTGTCTTGGAGTTCCTAATCAAACGGTAGGGATAAGCTTTGACAAGAGGTCCACGATAGCCCCCCCCCCCCCCTCCTTTTTTGCCTACGTCTTTATTATTTATTATTTTCTATTTCATTTTAGTTTTATTATTATTATTATATTTTAATTTTAAAATATAATAATAAAACATTTCTTTTCATAAATATCAGATAAAAATATATCCTTTTAATTAGGTTATTTAGTTTTATAAATTTTAAATGTTATAATTTCACATATCTAATTATCTTATAATTAAAATAAAATTGGTTCATAATTTTATTAAATATCTCTTTTAAGTATTAATCAATTTTAGAATTTGATTTTATAATTACTTTATTAAAAATTCAATCATGTACTTATAATTATCATATCTTTTTTTTAAGTAATTACACTTTTTTTTTCTAATCAAATATTTGTAGTGGTTTAAAATTAATAGTTGTCTATAACTCTTTTAAAATAAAGATAGAAAACCATATTCATGATTTATACCAAGTCTTTCTCATTCCCTTGTGTGCTTATGCATTCTTAGTTCTCATATGTGCTTAACATGATGTATATTTGATTCATGATATGATATCTTGCTTCATAAGTTGGTTGAACATTATATTGCATGTCTTATATGTTGAATATTCAATCATGACATATAGATTTAATATTTGATGCTTCTATCTGTACTCATTTTGATAATATGATTGCATGTGCTTGTGTCCAAGGGAAAGACTTGTGTTTGACTATTATGTCATGTACATTGCATCTCCTTTGCATTTATCCTCTCCCTCTTTATGGATTCTATACCCTTTTTAAGTTGAATACCTCAGATAACTTCCCTGAGGATAATTTTCCTTAAGATAGCTTCCCTTTAGATGATTAGAAAACTTACAATAGGCTCCCCATTTCTCTCCCATGAGAGAATTAGACTTAAGTCATCCCTAGCTGAGATGTGATTCTCCTACCCCATGACATAGTCGAGAAGGACGTAGAATCTTTTTCTCTTGAGAGAGGTATGTGGCATACTCGTCGATTATAGATCCGAGTTGGAGCCCTTCTCTCAACGTGAATCAAAGACTGTCTTTCATATGTTTGTGGTGGTTTAAGTCGAGTATTCATCTTAAGATGACAACTTGTCTCTTCTACTAAAGCAATAAACAAACTTCAACCTCTGGAACCTTGGCCACAATCAAGAGTTTGTCGTCCCTTCAGGGAAACTACGAATGCTCTGATTCCATTCCCGTCAGGATACGTAGGCACAAGATGCGATTTCTTGGCGAGCATACTTAGAAATAAATACCTAGGTCACCCTTAGCAAACAACAAAAACACAATAAAACAAAAGGTTCCTGTAGAGTACTACAGATGCTTAGGATGCTAACACCTTCCCTAGATTTAACCAACCCCTGAACCTTAGATTCTCTAGTTTTGCATTGCGATGCATACTCGTGGGTTATTTGGTCTTTTTCCCTTCCCTTGGACAAATTAAAGACTGGTGGTGAATAACAATTTGCGATTCAAGTTAATCAATAGCTTGATATATGATTCTTACCGTGACAAAGAGAAAGGGAGAATATGCAAAATATAGGAAAAGATGTCTAGGAGATATGTGAGAAGAGTTTGTATTATTATTGGAGAAGTTAGTTCAAAATGAAACTCAACATATCACTTACATACAAATACTATGTGATTTGTAATCCAAGTAATCGACCCAAATAACTACTAACTAACTAACCACCTTCTAACTACCTTAAATGGATTTATTAACAATAGTAAAGTCTACAACGCAAATGATAAATTCTATCTAATTCAAAATCAAGGGAATGCAGACAAGTGAAAATTAGCCTAATTATGCAATATTAGAACGAAATAATGAAACACAACAATTTTCATAATTCCAACAATGACCTCGTTACTAAATCAAAGTGGAAAATGAAAATAAATAAAAATAAAAATCTAAAAATTATAAAAGTATCACCAAAAATAAAGTTGGTATTCTCTAGTGAAATTTTGGAGCAAATTCTCTGTCCCACAATGAGAGATTAGGATTCCCTAACTTTAAAGTGCCAAAGTCAGCCTGACTTTCAACTTGTATGAGCCATTAAATAGATCCAACGCTTTATATTGTGCCACGTGGTCTTATTATTTTTCATAGAAAAATTGAAACACAAGAGGGGTTATAAATTGAAAATGATTTTAAAGGGTTTATAAATTTTAATCTAAATACTTGAGTTATGCTTTGATTCACATTGGAATGTGATCATTTATAAATCAATCAAATTATAAATAAAAACAGTTAGAAATGAAACATTGACAGTGGTTTATGTAGATGTTGTGTTTAGAAACCAAACAAGGAACATGGTCGGATTTGGAGATGATGCGGTTGTTGACTTTCACAATGGTAAACCAACCTTGCAAGTTAGAGGAAGAAGATGAAACGCTCTGCTGTGTTTAGAAATCAAACAGGACGATGGTCGGATTTGGCGGTGATGTGGTTTTGGACTTCAAAAATGGTAGAACCACTTGCAAGTGAGAGGAAGAAGATGAAACAATGAATAATACAATACTTTGCTTGCTTTTTAAAAATGAAAAACAATGACACATGGTAGTATTGTAAAAGTTGAAAGTAACGTGACTTTGGCGCTCTAAAGTAAGTGAATCCAATTTGAAATGTAAAATTGTTTTAGAATTATTTATTTTCAATTCTACTCTCTAATTAATATAATTTTCATCATTTTAATATAGAATAATGGATACTTTATTATTCTCTCTATTTCTTTTATGCAATTTTCTTAATGTGTACTATAAAATAGTTAAACGAGTCACTTATTGTGAGACGGAGAGAATAGTAAATAAGAACCATCAAACTTTAGGAGAAATTAACCTAGCATTCCTCACTTATACTTGGCACCTCCCACTTATAGAAAAATTCTATTTTTGTCCTTAAAATTTTTTCGAAAAATATGAAATTTTCGGTTTGATACCGGATATTTCATCACTATATCAGAAATTTCTCAGAATTTACCGTCGTAAGACTTGCATGTGATACATATACCAGAAAATTTAAATTTTCCGGCATTATCTACCGAAAATTTTAGAATTTCCAGTGAAGTTATATTGGAAATATAATAATTACGTAAACTGGACAACTCTTCCGGAAATTTAGAATTTTCGGTATATCAGAAATATCAGAAATTCAAAATTTCCTGTATAAAACCAGAACTTCAAAAAAAAAATTTCAATATTTTTTCCACATCGCCCTATAAATTGTTTCGCATATAATAAATATGTAATGTCCACAAGATTACATAAAAAATTAAGATGACATTTTAATTTCTTTCTCCCAGTGCCTAATTCATCCTGCATATGTTGATTCCCATGTTTTTACTTCTTCAGTACAGTTTTGTCTCCAACGGTCAGTGACAAGAGGCAATTGACTATTAGGTTTTAATTTTTTACCTAAACCCAATGATTTTTGTTAACAAAACCAACATCAATTATTTTATGGCTGCTCATATACATAGGTGGAGCCATGGTAAAAGGGAAAAAGGTAATGTTAAGTCTTCGTGACAGAGAGACAAATACAACATTGTACCCACTTACAATATGGTAACCCTTATCAGGAATCAACATCCATTTATGTTTACCCTGCACACCCAAGTGTTATACTATTAAGGAATTCCTAACTTCAGTAATCGTGTCATAAAACTATTTGTAAAACAATTTTGGGTGTTGATGAAATTGAGTATCCAATTGTGTTCGGACTAACGACCATGACTCTTCACCCCATCAAAGTAAAGCTGCAATATATCGAAAACCATAATTTCCATCGTCACCCACATGAACAATGTCATAAATGTATGAATGTAATAAACCAGAAAATTGAGACAAGTAGAGATGCATCGAAGATATAGTAGATGGTTGAATTTGATCCGACTTACTTGAAGGTTGACTTTGACTCGACATACTAGAAGGTTGAATTCTTGTTGGGTTTGTGCATGATCTCTTTGTAGTTTGACTCCCCTGAAATCCCTCACCATACTTCCACTGCGAGGGATCACAATGCATATCACTCTCTTTACCTTTTCTGTTCTTCTTAACTCCCTTCTTTCGATTGTACTTCACTGGCGGTGGGAACATAGAAGTCGTGGTTGGATGTGTTAGTTCACAAACTTTTTTCTTCAACACCCTCTGACCTACAATATCCAAATAATTGAAATATGCCTTTAACTCTTCACATTCTGTCTCTAAATCTAGCATTGTGCCAATCGTCATGACCGTTAGCATGCTCTTGAATGTGTAATTTCTTCCAAAAAACATGAATTGGTTCTAAAGGAATATGCAAGCCTTGTATTTGGAAATTATCAAGTTGACACGCACAAGGTAACCCATGTGTAGTTCTAATGTAGCAATCACAAATATCATTTCTTGTACCAACAAATTTTACCCTTTCTACACTATTCCCTATGTACTGTATACACTGCCTTGAAACAAAACCGTGCAAGTTGGCATAGAATGAAGTGTTATACCGATGCTCAATATTGACAATACGTTTTTGAAACAACATTCTGATTGAACCTAACTGCAACTTCAGCATGGTGTTCACAGCATCCCAACTATGGCATAAATCTACCCGACTTGTAATCAACATGTTTTTAAATCTTCAACGAGCAGACTCCGCCTTAAATCACCATAATTAAACCATAATGAGCCAACATGATAAATTATGCTTAGTAATAACATCGAAAAGAAGTTTGTGTGAATAATCGTTGTTATGTTCCCTAAATGAGTGACTATGTTAGTTCAAGCAGCTACAAACCTTTCTTTATAAGGTGTCGACTGTAACACCCCCTTCTATACCCCCAAATAAACAAATAAATCACATAATAAAATTTCATCAAAGTAAATTTGAAACATGGTATAAAAGAAGTATGCCACATCATTTACCAAAATAACATACAACACCTGCTCTATAAAAGACATGCAACAGTGGGGTAGTTCAACAAAGGAACTTAGTCCTTACACCCACATCTCAATATTTAGAATTAAAGCGGAAAATCTAAACATTGAATCACTTAAAACATGTAATCATATAAATACATATCATTCAGTTTGTTTCATCACATCATTCGTGTTTACATAAACATTTACCATCAGATACATATAAAAAATGTATCCCAAAAGAATACTATACAATCCTAACTACCCGGTGCTACATATCAGAGCATAACCGACCAAACGAATGAAGCTATACTTCACAAAAGACCTCCATCAAAGCTAATCTGCAATGCCTCATAGAGCATTATAAAACAGCAGAAGGGTGAGAAATATTATCATAATAATCAATGCATATCACTATATATATATATATATATATATATATATATATATATATATATATATATATATATATATATATATATATATATATATATATATATATATATATATATATATATATATATATATATATATATATATATATATATATATATATATATATATATACACACACACACACACACACACAAGCATAGAATACACATATTCCGCATTTCTCACCACAATTCATTCGTAACTCATCATACATTTCACAACATGTAGAAACACACATGGATAATCTCAAAACATGTTTCATCATGCAAATATCCATAGTTCTCACTCAACAATCCACACACAAGCATAATTCATATAACAATGATGTCTATGCTATGTCACCCAACACAACTCAATGCAACTCATGCCATGTGGTACCAACACTTGTTATCATTTTTCGGTTTTTACACTTAAACCGGGTCCACTCTTCTAGACCGATAACAACAAAAGCCCGTCCTCTAAGCTTTCAAACCCACTCTTCTAGGCTTGGGACAAGTCACTAGTCTCCACAAAACTAGCAAACATTGCCTCTTGACTAAATGATGCATATGCAATCAACCACTAAATGCACTTAAGACTGTTCTCACATCTTAATCTCATGCATTCTCAAATAATTCATCACATAAGAATTATAACATGATTGCACACATAACATATTCATATTCAATATCATCAATATATTTACCAAGCAATGCACACATATCCATAATATGTTCTCATGCATTCTCAAACACAATCGCATACAAACAATATGCATTCACAATCCAATATCACCACCACATTATCAAGCAACACACACATATTCACAATATGTTCTCATGCATTATTAATAACATCGCATACAAACAATATGCATTCACAACATCGTGCTCACGACAACAAATTCAATAACATTCATCATGCATTTTAATCAGTTAAAACAATGCATTATATTTGTCAAAAGACCACAATTCATAATCTAGGATTCATGCCATACGACCACCCACAACATATACTTCACGACACACAATTATTCATTCCAACAAGGATCAAACACAATCGAACCAAGAAATCATCATGGAATGGAATCACCGAGAAAACCAATTGTTGTCACGCTCGCTAGCATGCTCGCCTAACGAGTGCTCACTACCTGTTCGCCTAGTGAATAAGCTCGCGAAGGAAAACAGAAGCTACTGTCTTGCTTCGCTACTCAGCTCGCTACAGCGAAGTCCTAGAGAACCTTCGCTGCCCCATTCGCTACCAGGGAAGAACCTCAAATCCATTATGCCCAAGTCTGGGACCGCTCGCTACCTACTCGCTACAGCTCGCTGCAACGAACGTTCGCGACCAGCTCGCCTAGCAAACAAGCTAGCGAGTGTCTGCGAACTTCAAAACCCTCACTGTCCAACTTTCATAACTCTCCACAAAACCGACCAATTCTCACCAAACAAGTTCCATAGCCTTAGTATAACCTCCCTCGACTAAATTATACCACTTATTCTCATTTTTGACTGTTAAAACTCGGTTTCTATCGATTAAACTCATTATGCCCTAGAATGGAAAATGGAGAAAACATCCAAACAATCCAAACCAATTATACATAATCATAGACATTGATAGAATAACAATATTTCACACCCTTACCTTGGTTAAATCGATGCTTGAGAGTTGTTCTTGAGCTTTTCCAACTTTTCCTTCTTCTCCTTCTCTTTTCTCCTCTTTCTCCTTCTTTCTCTATTTTTTCTCTTATGTTTCCTTTTTATCTCTTTTCTTTCAACTTTTGCTTTATAAGTCTTTCTCTTCTATTCTTTCCATCATATTTCTCTTCTCAAACATCTACCAATTTCATTCAATTAATCATCCATCAATTAAACAATCCCCACAAATCATTTAATTAATATAAATAATTAATTAATAAAATTGGGCTGTTACAACTCTCCCCCACTTTAGGAATTTTCGTCCTCGAAAATGTTACCCGATTCAAACAACTCTGGATAAGACTCCCTCATCTGGCTCTCAAGTTCCCAAGTTACATTTCCACCAGCCGGTCCTCCCCAAGCGACCTTCACCAAAGCAATCTATTTGCCTCGAAGTTGCTTCAACTCCCGATCCTCTATCCGCATAGGTGATGTCTCCATAGTCAGGTTATCTCTCACCTGCACATCATCTACTTGGACTACATGAGACGGATCCGCAATGTATTTCCTCAACTGAGATACATGGAACATATCATGGAGATTAGCAAGCGACGGCGACAAAGCAACTCGATAGGTTACCTCTTCTATCCTCTGCAAAATCTGGTAAGGACCAATGAAATGCAGCGTCAACTTATGCGACTTTAATGCCCTACCAACACCAGTCATAGGAGTAACCCAAAGAAACACGTGATCTCCCTCCTGAAATTCAAGTGTTTTCTTCCTCTTGTCATGATAAATCTTCTCACGACTCTGAGAAATCTTCATCTTCTCTTGAATCATCTTAATCTTATCGGTAGTCTGCTGGACTATCTCGGGTCCAACCACAGAACTCTCTCCAGATTCATACCAACACAATAGCGTCCTACACCGCCTACCATACAATGCCTCGAACGGTGCCATACCAATACTCGAATGAAAACTGTTGTTGTAAGTAAATTCAATCAAAGGTAAGTAGCTATCCCAAGCTCCTCCCTTCTCCAATACACAAGCTCTCAAAAGATCCTCAAGTGATTGAATCGTTCTCTCAGTCTGACCATCGGTCTGCGGATGATAGGATGAACTCAAACGCAACTTCGTACCCAAAGCACTTTGCAAACTCTCCCAAAATCTCGAAGTAAACCTCAGATCTCTATCTGACAGAATGCTAGACGGAATACTATGCAAACTGACAATCCTCTCAATGTACAGCTTTGCCAACCTCTCCAACGGGTAATCCATTCGCATAGGAATAAAGTGAGCAGATTTGGTCAATCTATCCATAATAACCCAAATAGCTTCAAAGTTATTCGGCGTCCTCGGTAAACCAGATACAAAATCCATAGAAATGCTATCCCATTTCCACTCAGGAATAAACAACGGTTTCATCAAACCCGACGGTTTCTGATACTCAATCTTCGACTTCTGATAAGTCAAACAAGAATACACAAACTCGACAATATCCTTATTCATACGAGGCCACCAAAACACTTTCCTCAAATCTTGATACATCTTAGTAGCACCCGGATGAATACTCAATCCACTACGATTCCCTTCTCCAAGAATACTCTTCTTAAGCTCAACAACATCAGGAACACAAACTCTATCATGACACCTCATGATACCATTTTCATCAATCCGAAAATCACCACCTTGACCTTGATTGATCAGAGTCAACCGATCAACTAAACTCAAGTCAGACTTCTGTCCATCCTGAATCTCGTCCAGAATACCACTAGTAAGCTTTAACATACCCAGCTTAACTCCATAAGAAGTCTTCTCACACACCAAACTCAAATCACGAAATTGCTCAGTCAATTCCAACTCTTTCACCATCATTATCGACATATGCAACGATTTCCTACTCAATGCATCATCTACCACATTTGCTTTACCCGGATGGTAATTCAAACCAAAATCAAAATCCTTCAGAAGTTCTAACCATCTCCTTTAACTTGCATTCAATTATTTTTTATCAAAAAGATACTTCAAACTCTTATGATCACTAAACACCTCAAATCTCGAACCAAACAAATAATGCCTCCAAAGTTTCAGCACAAATACAACAGCGACCAACTCTAAATCATGCGTCGGATAATTCTTCTCATGCACTTTGAGTTTCCTCGAAGCATAAGCTACAACTTGTTTATCTTGCATCAACACACCTCCTAAAACCATCAAAGAAGCATCACAATACACCACAAACGATTCTGTCGGATTCAGCAAAATCAAAACAGGAGCTGTCGTCAATCTTCTCTTAAGCTCTTGGAAACTCCCTTCAAACTTTGCATTCCAAACAAAAGCTTGATTTTTCCTAGTCAACTGTGTCAACGGCAATGATAACTTGGCAAACCCCTCAATGAATTTCCGATAATATCCCGCCAAACCAAGAAAACTTCTAATCTCAAAAACTGATTTCGGAGTCTCCTATTACGATACCGCTTCAACCTTTGATGGATCAACTGCAATACCTATACTCGAAATCACGTGACCAAGAAAACTCACTTCCTTCAACCAAAATTCACACTTAGAGAGTTTAGCGTATAACTGCTTCTCTTTCAATACAGATAACACAATCCTCAGATGCTCGACATGTTCTTCTTTACTCTTTGAATAAACGAAAATATCATCAATGAACACCACCACAAACTTTTCCAAATAAGGATGGAAAATCCTATTCATGTACTCCATAAATACACCTGGTGCATTAGTCACACCAAATGGCATCATAGAATACTCATAGTGTCCATACCTCGTTCTAAAAGGAGCCTTCTGAATATCCTCAGCCTTTACGCAAATCTGATGATACCCAGATCTCAAATCTATCTTACTGAACACACTCGCACCAATAAACTGATCCATCAAATCATCAATCCTCGGAAGTGGATACTTATTCTTGATAGTCACCTTGTTCAATTATCTGTAATCCACACAGAGTCTCATAGAACCTTCTTTCTTCTTAACCAACAACACCGGTGCACCCCACGGTGACACACTTGGACGAATAAACCTCTTTTCAAGTAGATCTTCAAGTTGACTCTTCAACTCTTTCAATTCCGATGCGGACATACGATATGGAGCCATCGATATCGAACTAGTTCCAAGAATTAAGTCGATCACAAACTCCATTTCTCGTTCCGACGGTAAATCTATTATCTCCTCAGGAAAAACTTCTGGAAAGTCACGGACAATCGGTAAAGCATCAATCGTTCCACTCTCACCAATTCTCACCGTTGCCATTAGCAAAAATACCTTAGGACCATCTTGAAGTGATTCCTTCACTTGCTTAGCAGTCAGAAATAAATCTTCCTCATCCTCAGGTTTAGGAAAAATAACTGTTTTGTCAAAACAGTTAATATAGACACGATTGAATTCCAACCAATTCATCCCAAGAATAACATCAAGTTGATCTAAGTGAAGACACACCAAATCAACTCCAAAGTATTTACCAAAAATACTCAACGGACAATTCAAACACACATACGGGGTAGTTACCGAACCCATAGCAGGAGTATCAATAACCATACCTCCACTCATAACAGACAACTTAAGACTTAATCTCTCAACACAATCAAAGGAAATAAAAGAATGTGTAGCTCCAATATCAATTATAGCAATCAAAGGTATACCATTAATGAAATACGTACCTCAGATCAATCGATCTTCACTAGCAGTCTCCGATCCTGATAGAGCAAACACTTTACCATTCCCTTGAGTCTTCTTCGGCTTGTCACACTTGGTACTAATGTGTCCTTGCTTACCACAGTTGTAGCAAGTCACATTTGCACCGCTTCTGCACCCAAGAGCTTTGTGGCCTGGCTTCCCACACTTGAAACAGTTCATCCCAACATTCTTACACTCAGGAGCACGATGTTCTGCTTCACTGCAATTATAGCATCTTACCGGGGTGGAAGCTCCTCCCCCACTCGGCTTCTTGCCGTAACCAACTTTCTGTTTCCCCTTCTCTGCAGGAGTCACATACGGCTTTCCTCTAAATTGACCTTTTCCTTTCTTGTCACTTAAACTCTTGTAGTGGCTAGACCAAGCCCTACTATCTTCATCATAAATTCTACTCTTGTTCACCAACTCAGAAAATCGCCTAATCTCTTGATAACCAACAACTTGCTTGATTTCAAGCCTCAAACCATTCACAAACTTAAGACACTTGGATCTCTCCGCATTAGCAGTGTTATAATGAGGACCAAACTTATCAATTCCTCAAACCTTGCGGCATACTCGTCCATAGTTGAGTTACCCTACTTCAGCTCAAGGAATTCAATTTCCTTCTTACCACGCACGTCTTCTGGAAAATACTTCTCTAGAAATGTCTCTCTAAAAATATCCCAAGTAACCACAATATCATTCTCTTCAAATCTTTGGCGAGTATTACCCCACCAGTCCTCAACTTCCTCTTCCAGCATATGAGTGCCAAACTGCACCCTCTGTGCATCCGAACAATTCATGACTCGAAAGATCTTCTCAATCGCTTTCAGCCAAACTTATGCTTTGTCAGGTTCATGAGTTCCCTTGAAAATAGGTGGATTGTTCCTTTGGAACCTTCCCAAAGCACGAAACTCATCATCAGTGTTATTTCCAACATTCACATTGGCTTGAGGATTCTGCCCAATCGCTCTAGCCAACCTCGTTAACGCCTCAGCAATCGCTTCATCATTCTTGCCTGCAACCATTGTTCTTGATTCCCACAACAAATCCTCGTTAGAACAACCATATGGATAGTGCTACACACATATACCAAATGCATAAGGGAATGAACACGTTAACAACTTGGTCAACAGACCGACCTGCTCTGATACCACTTAATGTAACACCCCCTTCTATACCCCCAAATAAACAAATAAATCACATAATAAAATTTCATCAGAGTAAATTTGAAACATGGTATAAAAGAAGTATGCCACATCATTCACCAAAATAACATACAACACCTGCTCTTTAAAAGACATGCAACAGTGGGGTAGTTCAACAGAGGAACTTAGTCCTTACACCCATATCTCAATATTTAGAATTAAATCGGAAAATCTAAACATTGAATCACTTAAAACATGTAATCATAAAATACATATCATTCAGTTTGTTTCATCACATCATTCGTGTTTACATAAACATTTACCATCAGATACATATACAAAATGTATCCCAAAAGAATACTATACAATCCTAACTACCCGGTGCTACATATCAGAGCATAACCGACCAAAAGAATGAAGTTATACTTCACAAAAGACCCCTATCAAAGCTAATCTTCAATGCCCCATAGAGCATTATAAAACAGCAGAAGGGTGAGAAATATTATCATAATAATCAATGCATATAACTATATATATATACACAAGCATAGAATACACAGATTCTGCATTTCTCACCACAATTCATTCATAACTCATCATAAATTTCACAATATGTAAAAACACACATTGATAATCTCAAAACATGTTTCATCATGCACATATCCATAGTTCTCACTCAACAATCCACACACAAGCATAATTCATATAACAATGATGTTTATGCTATGTGACCCAACACAACTCAATGCAACTCATGCCATGTGGTACCAACACTTGTTATCATTTTTCAGTTTTTACACTTAAACTGGGTCCACTCTTCTAGACCGATAACAACAAAAGCCCATCCTCTAAGCTTTCAAACCCATTCTTCTAGGCTTGGGACAAGTCACTAGTCTCCACGAAACTAGCAAACATTGCCTCTTGACTAAATGATGCATATGCAATCAACCACCAAATGCACTTAAGACCGTTCTCACATCTTAATCTCATGCATTCTCAAATAATTCATCACATAAGAATTATAACATGATTGCACACACAACATATTCATATTCAATATCATCAATATATTTACCAAGCAATGCACACATATCAATAATATGTTCTCATGTATTCTCAAACACAATCGCATACAAACAATATGCATTCACAATCCAATATCATCACCATATTATCAAGCAACGCACACATATTCACAATATGTTCTCATGCATTATTCACAACATCGCATACAAACAATATGCATTCACAGCATCGTGCTAACAACAACTAATTCAATAACATTCATCATGCATTTTAATCAGTTAAAACAATGCATTATATTTGTTAAAAGACTACAATTCATAATCTAGGATTCACGCCATACGGCTACCCATAACATATACTTCACGACACACAATTATTCATTCCAACAAGGATCGAACACAATCAAACCAAGAAATCATCATGGAATGGAATCATAGAGAAAACCAATTGCTGTCACGCTCGCTAGCATGCTCGCCTAGCGAGTGCTCGCTACCTGTTCGCCTAGCGAACAAGCTCGCGAAGGCATACAGAAGATACTGTCTTGCTTCGCTACCCAGCTCGCTACAGCGAAGTCCTATCGAACCTTCGCTGCCCCATTCGTTACCAGCGAAGAACCTTAAATCCATTATGCCCAAGTCTGGGACCGCTTGTTACCTACTCGCTACAGCTCGCTGCAGTGAACGTTCACGACCAGCTCGCCTAGCGAACAAGCTAGCGAGTGTCTGCGAACTTCAAAACCCTCACTGTCCAACTTTCATAACTCTCCACAAAACCGACCGATTCTCACCAAACAAGTTCCATAGCCTTAGTCTAACCTCCATCGACTAAATTATACCACTTATTCTCATTTTTGACCGTTAAAACTCGGTTTCTATCGATTAAACTCATCATGCCCTAGAATGAAAAATGGAGAAAACATCCAAACAATCCAAACCAATCATACATAATCATAGACATTGATAGAATAACAACATTTCACACCCTTACCTTGGTTAAATCGATGCTTGAGAGTTGTTCTTGAGCTTTTCCAACTTTTCCTTCTTCTCCTTCTCTTTTCTCCTCTTTCTCCTTCTTTCTCTATTCTTTCTCTTATGTTTCCTTTTTATCTTTTTTCTTTCCATTTTTCCTTTATAAGTCTTTCTCTTCTATTCTTTCCATCATATTTCTCTTCTTAAACATCTACCAATTTCATTCAATTAATCAACCATCAATTAAATAATCCCCACAAATCATTTAATTAATATAAATAATTAATTAATAAATATTGGGTTGTTACATCAACCATGTTTCATTCACATACTTAACAAACTAAGGTATATCAACATAAACAGTCTAAATGTAACACCCGTTTTATTTTGATTAAATTTAGTTATGACTTTACCGTGTTTCGTTGAGTCGTAGTCATATTTGAAAATGTGTTTGTTTCGAAGAAAGGAATTGAATCGGTCGAATTTCGGGCAAAAGTGCAGAATCCCGTAGCAGTTTTAGGGAAAACTTCGAAAATTCATATCTCTCGATCCGTAAGTCTGTTTTAGTCCCCGTTCGACGCGTTGGAAAGATTAAGAAATGTTCTGTCTAAGAAAAATGAAATTTTGCTGATACTACGGTCTTCACAGGCATGTGATGGTCGCCACAGTCGTGACGCTCGTCAGGAACTTGTTACGCTCGTCATAGTAACGAAAAATCCAAATTTAAAACAGAATTGGGACGTGGCTACCTGAATGTTAAAAATTTAGTAATGTATCCCCATATTCCATTATGCTCAATTGAATTGGGAAGTTTTCACAAAAAGAGAAGCCGTAAAGGAAGAAAATAGCGTGGTTGAGAGAAATTAATAACAGAAGAATTTTCCATCAGAGAACTTGGAAGAAAGTTGCAGGAGGGTTACCGTAAACCAGAACCGGAACCAGAAGCGTGTAATTGGCCTCTATTCTAAGGTAAGGGTGGGGTTCAATTCTATAACCGTGGGTATGATCGATTTCATGTAGGGAATCGATTCATAGGTATAATTTCCTTTAATCGATAAATGTTACGGACGGGGTTTCTCTATGTAGAAATGAATGTGTTATATCGTTATTAGTACGATGCTCTAAGGTTTCCCTAATGGGGCAAATATGTAGAAATGAATGTGTTATATCTTTAGTAGTACGATGCTCTAAGGTTTCCCTAATGGGGCAAATATGTAGAAATGAATGCGTTATATCGTTATTAGTACGACGCTCTAAGGTTTCCCTAATGGGGCAAAAGGGTAGTTGTCCTAATTGTTTCGTAATTAAACCTTGATAGAGATTTGTAATTAATTATGTGAATAGGAGTAGATATGTTGTCATTACGATCGTATGTTGAATTCTTAATTGTTGATTTAAGGCTGTTATTGCTCTCATACGTGAACAGGTGGAAAATGATAATGTCTTGAGTTGTATGAGAATGATGCTCTGTTATAAACAGTTTGGTTGTAAGCATAAAGCTTTATTGTATGGTTGTTATAGTTGTGTTGTAGTCCATAATAGGTGCATTTCATGGCATATCATCTTGGTTGGCCTGTATTGGTGTTATTTGGAGTGTTGGCTCCTAAATGGGTTATTTGGAGTGTTGGCTCCTATCCCGAGTTTTGGAGTGTTGGCTCCTAAATGGGTTTTGGGGTGTTGGCTCCTATCCCGAGTTTTGGGGTGTTGGCTCCTAAATGGTACCACATGCATATGCACAGTTGAGTTTCATTGCAGAGTCGCATGAAGCTGCATAATTATGTTGGTTGTCGGTTGTTGTGGCATACGTGAAATACGAATTTGCTTGCAAACGATTGTCATTGATGTTTATAAGTTTGCGAAGATTATATTGCTGTGATATGATTTCTAACATGACTTTTATCATGCCTTATGTTATGTTGTTGATATCTCACCCCTTTATGTTGTATGTTACCACCATTGGTGGTAATTTGCAGGTAGCCCGGAATAGAGTTCCCGCTTTGTCGTTAAGGTGTCGTTGGTCGCTCTGATACGTAGCACTCTTGGGGGGATGAACGTTTGCCGTCATTATTTTAGTTGATGTTTTGCTGTTGCACTTGTTATAGCATTTTCATTAAATTGTTTTAATTGAACGTGTTGTAAGCTTTACTACAATTCCGTTGAAATAAGAATCGGTTGCATTATGAGTTAAATGTTAAGCAATGTTGTTGTCTGTTCATCCAATTTCGTGCTACGTATGTTATTTGAAATGTGGCTGCATAAATGCATGTTGTCTGTTAAGTTGAATGTAACATCTCTGATATGAAGAATTTTGGACGTGTGACGACCGTCACACCTTCATTACGATCGTCATGCGTGCAACTTTTATGCTGTTGCGCTCTGTTTGTCATATGAATTGTTTTGCTTTCCTATTATCCGCAAGTGGTAGAGTTGGGGTGTTACATTAGTGGTATCAGAGCAGGTCGGTCCGTCCGGCCTAGTTGTCTAGTGTCGTCGAGTCAGTCGTCGTGCCTAGCACGAGAGTCCTGTTATTTGCGAAATCTGACGATTGGCTGTTGCAGTTTAAGTGAAATGGCTGGAAGGAATGATGCTGCAATTGCTGCCGCACTGCAAGCTCTAGCTAATGTTATGGAACATCAACCGAATCCTACTGGAGATGCTGGGTCTCGCAGTTTGGCAACGTTTCAACGAGAGAATCCGCCTACCGTCAAGGGTAAGCATGATCCTGATGGTGTGTTGGAGTGGTTGAAGGAGATGGAGTGAATCTTTTGTGTGATGGATTGTACTCCAGCGCAGAAGGTTCGTTATGGGACTCATATGCTAGCAGTCGAAGCTGATGACTGGTGGCTAGAGACCCGTCTGGTGTTGGAAGCTGCGGGTGAGGAGATTACTTGGACTGTATTCCGTAGGGAATTTCTAAAGAAGTATTACCCGGAAGACGTCTGTGGTAAGAAAGAGATTGAATTTCTTGAACTGAAGCAAGGAGACAAATCTGTTACTGAATATGCGGCGAAGTTCAAGGAGTTGGCTAAGTTTTATCTGCACTACAGCGCTGAAACCGCTGAGTTCTCTAAATGCATCAAGTTTGAGAATGGATTGAAGTCTGAAATCAAGAAAGCAATCGGGTATCAGAAGATCCGTGTTTTTGATTCATTGGTTGAAAGCTGTAGGATTTATGAAGAAGATAACAATGCTCATTATAAGCCGTTGAGCGAGAGGAGAAGTAAGTCGCATCAGACTCGCGGTAAACCATATGATCCTCCGACTGGCAAAGGGAAACAGAAAGCGACTGATGGCAAGAAAACTAGTAGGGGAGACGCTCCTGCTGGCATTGTTTGCTATAAGTGTGGGAAACCTGGTCACAAGAGTAATGTGTGTAACTTTGGATCAGTGAAATGTTACCGTTGCAGAGAGTTGGGACACGCTATTGCTGAATGCAAACACAAAGGAATGGTTTGTTTCAACTGTGGTGAAGAGGGACACATGCGTGACAAGTGTCAGAAGCCTAAGAAAGAGAAGACTGGTGGAAAAGTGTTCGCTCTAACTGGAACTCAGACGTCCAGCGATGACAGGCTGATTGAAGGTACTTTTTCATTAATAGTACTCCTTTACTTGCTATTATTGACACTGGTGCTTCTCATTGTTTTATTGCTGCTGATTGTGTTGAACGTTTGGGTCTCGTGTTATCTCACATGAATGGGGAGATGGTAGTTGAGACTCCAGCTAAGGGATCAGTGACTACATCTCTGGTATGTTTGAAATGTCCTCTGTCGATGTTTGATAGGGATTTCCTGGTTGACTTAGTCTGTTTGCCACTAAGTGGGGTAGACGTAATTTTAGGCATGAACTGGTTGGAGTATAACTGTGTTCATATTAATTGCTTTGATAACTCGGTGAGGTTTTCTACTCCTGAGGAGGAGGGAGCCCGTTTGATAACTACGAAACAGATGAACCAGATATTGCTTGGAGATGCTCAGGTGTTTGCGTTGGTGGCATCATTATCCATTGAGAATCAAGCGATAATTGATGAGTTAGAAGTTGTTTGTGACTTTCCGGAAGTGTTTCCAGAGGAAATTCCTGAAGTTCCTCCGGAACGGGAAATTGAATTTTCTATTGATCTTGTACCTGGTACCCGACCTGTGTCTATGGCGCCGTACATGATGTCTGCTTCTGAATTCACAGAGTTGAAGAAACAGTTGGAAGACTTACTTGAGAAGAAGTTTGTTAGACCAAGTGTATCACCGTGGGGAGCTCCGGTATTACTAGTAAAGAAGAAGGATGGCAGTATGAGGTAGTGTATTAATTACTGACAACTAAATAAAGTGACCATTAAGAATAAATATCCGCTTCCAAGAATTGACGACTTGATGGATCAGCTGGTTGGGGCACGGGTGTTTAGTAAGATTGATTTGAGGTCAGGGTATCACCAGATTAAGGTAAAAGATGACGATGTTCAAAAGACGGCGTTTAGAACTAGATATGGACACTATGAGTTTACGGTAATGCCTTTTGGCGTTACTAATGCGCCGGGAGTTTTCATGGAGTACATGAACCATATCTTTCACGAGTATTTGGATCGGTTTGTGGTAGTATTTATTGATGATATCCTAATTTATTCTAAATCGAAGGAGGAGCATGTTGAGCACTTGAGGTTAGTACTGCAAGTGTTGAAAGAAAGGAAGTTGTTTGCGAAACTGTCTGATCGATGGTTTTTACACGTTATTTTACAGTTTATTTCAGTTAATCATTTGTTTTGTCTTGTTGCATTTTAGTTGTTTTTATCACATTTTACGCGTCAATTTGGTATTTTTACTGTTTCTAGGTTCAGGTATACAATAAAGGAGAAGCAGAGCGAAAACTGGGAAAAAATGGCAAGATTTCGGAAGAGTTTTGTTGTGAAATCTTTAGCAGTCTGCACGAAAACGATCATAACTGGAGTTCCGGGAATCCATTTGAGGCGTTCTAAAAACCGCCGGAAAGCTAAGAGAGAGAGAGCTACGACTTTCGTGTTGGAGTCGAAGTCAGATTCAAAACAGGGGTGCAACACGGGTGCCTGTGTTGTGTGACACGGCCCGTGTTGCAGGATTTGCTCAGAAAAGACGATTTTTGGAGAAAAAACAGTGGCACAACACGGGTGCCCGTGTTGTGTGACACGGCCCGTGTTGTGACACCTGGGACTTGCAAATTTCACGCGAAAAATATTTCAGAAAGCCAACACGGGCGCCCGTGTTGCCTGACACGGCCCGTGTTGCAGGAAGCGCTTTTTTCCCTATTTTTCTTGTATTTTTGACTCTTGTGATCCCCGAGGGTATTGTGGGTATTTCCCTAGTGATTAGTTTGAATTGAGACTATTTGATACATGTTTGGAGAAAGAATAAGGATTGGACTTTTGAACGGAAAAGAGATTTTCACGATAAAGATTGAAGCGATCAAGGATTTGGAAACGGAAGATCCTCATGAGCGGAAGCGATTGAAGATCAAAGCAATCAATTCTCTTGTAATGTTGAATTTTATTGTTGAGTTTATTTTTATTATTATGAGTAGTTAAACCCCCCAATGCTAGGGGGTGTCCCTGAATTGACTCTGTAATAACCTTGTTTCCTTTGAATAATGGATTTCACTACTTTCTAATCATCGTTGTTATTGTATAATTTTCTTATGGCTTTTCTTATTTGACAAATAAGAATTTGTTTTACGGTTAACCTTAGGTTTAAAAAAACGAACGTTAACGCGTTTATACGATAATACTATAGTAGATATTGCCTAGGAATGGGGATACCCTATAGTAACCGTAATGTTTTAGATAAAATATATTGCTTGGGATTGTTCCTATACCGCCAAGGAATTGGGGCATAGGAAGAATACCAAAGAGTTTTCTACTAAGGAATTAGAGTCAACTAATCTTTAAAACCGGTAACAATTGAATTGAGTAGTGATTTCTGAAAAATAAGGATTAAGGTTATTACAAGGTTTTTTCATACACCCCACTCTAGCATGCTTCTCATAACTGTCTAAAACCTTTATTTTACTGCTTTTGCCTTTTGGCCTTTAAAATTGTAAGAAACAAACCAAAACCCCTATGACTTTTTGTTCAATTGTATTATTTTAGAACTTGTGTTCATACGCAGTCTGCGAGATCGATATTCGGGGAATTTCTCCTTATTACTACATCGGTACAATTAGTACACTTGCTAATTTACCGGTCAAGTTTTTGGCGCCGTTGCCGGGGACTGCCAGAATATAAGTTTAATTCTAATTCAATTGAAATTTTGTTGCTCTGCGACCAAAACTTTATTTTCAATTTTTAATTTTAATTTTTATTATTTTTATTTTGTTACTACTAATCTGCGTCTAACACTTTCATGCGAGGAGATCCCTCAGCTAATTTTTTCTTTGGACGCAGAAATTGAAAGGACTCTACGTGAAAGACGTAGGCAAGCTAGACTATTAGCTTCAGAAGAGGAAGGAGTTTCTGTTCATTCAGATTCGGGTTCAGAATCAGAAAGAGATACTGAAGCTATGACGAATCTCCCACCAGCGGAGAGACTTGTGGGAGACTATGGAGGGGAAAATGCTCAACCAAATCAGATGACCATTGTGAATCAACCAGTGAATGTCGGAAAGTTCCAGCTGCATCCGAGCATAATCACTCACCTTGAGAGGAGACCTTTCACCGGAAAGGTTAGCGAAGACGCAAATAAGCATCTACAGAGATTTCTGACGATGAGCACTACTCTAAAGATTGAAGGACACACAGATGAAGCTAAAAGGTTAAGAATGTTCCCGTTCACTTTATCTGAAGAAGCTGAAGAATGGTTTTACTCCTTACCAGCCGAAAGTATTACTACGTGGGAAGAAATGGAAAAAGCCTTTCTGAATGAGTATTTTCCTGCCTCTGTGTATATTCGCAAACGATATGATATTATGAATTTTAAACAGAGGGAGGGAGAATCACTCGGGGACTCGTATAAAAGGTTCAAACGGTTATTGGTTGCATGTCCTACTCACAATCTAGATCAAACTGAACAGATGCAGATGTTTGTGAATGGTCTTAAGATGAAGACTAAGAAGCTAATCAACACAGCAGCCGGTGGTTCATCCAACTTTACAACAGCCACTGGAATCAGAAAAATTATTGAAGCGATCGCTGCAAATGAACATCTGGAATTATATGACCGGAGTGTGAGTAATCCGGAACTTGAAGTTGGCCGCACAAGTTGTGAAAATGGAAGATCGAATCAAGGCTGAAGTGGAAAGAAGGCTTAAAGGGATGAAGGTGAGTACTGAAACTGTAGCTCAAGTTCAACCTGTCAAAGTTATTAGTTGTGAGATTTGTAATGGTCCTCATTATACTGTGCATTGTCTTGCGACTACTCAACAAGTTGAAGAGATAAAAGTTTTGAGGCAGAACAATCCGTATTCTCAGACCTATAATCCAGGATGGAAGAATCATCCTAATTTTTCATGGAAAGACTAAAACCAACCTCCATATCAACAACAACAACAACAGGCCCTTCAAAAAGCAGAATGGGAGTTAACTATTGAAAGAATGGCAGCTCAAAGTATGCAATTCCAAGAAGAAACCCGAAACATTCAAAGGAACATCACAGCTTCCATCAAAAACCTTGAGTCGCAGATGGGACAGATAGCCCAACACCTCTCAACACACGCTCAAGGAACCCTCCCGAGCGCGACAGTACCGAATTCGAAAAATCAAGAGAGTATTAATGCTGTCAAAACAAGAAATCAGAAAGCGATAGAAGAGGGGAAAACAAAGGGGGAAGAATGTATAGAGGTGGAACTTGAGGTAAGAAAAAAAATAAAAGAACCAGAAGAAGCTGTACTAACTGAAAAGTCAACTGGAGAGAAAAAGATAGAGGACGTCAAACCGAAAATCAAATTACCATTCCCTCAAAGAGTTACAAAGAAGGATCAGAACGAGAAAGACTTCGGAAAGTTCAGTGCAATGTTCAACAAATTGGAAATCAACATGCCCTTCTTTGAAGCACTTGAGCAAATGCCTTTGTACAAGAAGTTCATGAAAGAGGTTATAGGTAAAAAGAGACCAATGGGTGAAGAATCGAAGACCACAACTGAGCAATGCAAGGAAATAACACAAGAAAGGAAAATACCAATCAAGATGAAGGATCCTGGACCAGTTGTAATTACATGTACTATAAAGGATCGAACTTTTAAGAAAGTCCTGATCGATTCAGGTGCTAGTGTGAGTCTCATGCCGTTATCAATTTTCAAAAAGCTAGATATTGGAAAAGTGAGCGATACGGGAACAAGCTTGAAGTTTGCCGACCACACAACCAAGATGGCATATGGGCTAGCAGAGGATGTTCTAGTGACAATCCATAACTTCACTTACCCCGTTGATTTTCAAATCATGGATATACCCGAGGATGAAGAAACTTCGATCATACTTGGTCGGCCGTTCTTGCTTACTAGTCAGTGCAATATTGATGTGGAAAAAGGTACGCTCACTTTGAAATTTTTTGATGAGGAAATCACTTTAAAAACTCAAGAGGGTCGAAAGAAAGGTAAGGAGAAATATGTCAAACCTTCAGTTGGGAAGATTAACACAACTAAGAAGGGAGAACGATCAAAACCATTTCAAGTTGCTCTTATCTCTGAACCGGCACAATATTCTGTTGCGAAGAAGTCGAGCAATAGAGTTTGGAAGTTGAAGTACCCCCCATAATAATGGGGAGTCGATCGTCGAGCCATGCGACGTTAAACGAAGCGCTGCATGGGAGGCAACCCACGGTTTTATGAATTGATGTTGTTTCTTTTGTTGTTATTGTTTTTGCAGGAATAAACGAGATTTTACAAGGGAAAACGTGGAAGCAGCGAAGAGGTACTGCATTACCTGTCGACCCCTCTGTGAGGATCTCTGTGAGTACACCTCTTATTCTCTTGATTCTTGAACATTGAGACAATGTTTAGTTCAAGTTTGGGGGAGGTTTTACTGTTTTGAATTGTCTATTTAAACACCTTTTTATTTTTAAGTTCGGTAAAAATCACATCGAATTCGCCCATATGGAGATCATAAATTTTTTTCTTGTGATTAGTAGGTGTGTAAGGTAGTCAAGAAAGTATTTAAAGTTCAAGGGAAATGGAGTTTGAACTAAGGAACTTGGGAAAGTTTGGAAATTGAGGTATAACTTGAACACCCTAGGTTCCTCAGAGTAAGGAAACGAGTCCAACGTGTAGATTTGTGCCATAGTAATTGGATTTGAAAAGTATACCCCGATTAGTTCATTGTGATAGTCCTGCCTAATAAAAAAAGTTTGTTTTGAGAATGATGTGTGGCAACAAAAAAAAAAGTTGAATAATGACGGTAAAGACAACCTGTCCTTCTAAGTTGGGTAACCCTCACCCGGTTATTTAGCCTAACGGCGGTTGAATCTCTATAGTCATCCCAAAGTGGACTAATAAACGCCTGTGAGCGAGAAAAAGAATAAAGGTGCCACAGAAAAAATCTCGAGCAAATGTGCATGCCTTAATCTAATTATCCGAATGAAAGGGGTAGAAAATCAAAGAAAAGACTTAAGCCCAAAGCATAGTTGGAGAGGTGGTCGAATGGGAGATTTAGGTCCGTAAGTTTACTGCGGTATGTGTTTATGTAATGCCTTCGTTAACAGATGAGTACCGAAAGAGCTGATTTGAGCCGATCGGAACTAAGACTCACGTATGAGTATCGACACGCCTTACACCCTGAACCCTTCACTTGATGTACTGTTTGACTTGAAAATTATTTATCCAAGCTTTTTGCTTGAGGTCAAGCAATGGTTTAAGTTTGGGGGAGTTTGATCGATGGTTTTTACACGTTATTTTACAGTTTATTTCAGTTAATCATTTGTTTTGTCTTGTTGCATTTTAGTTGTTTTTATCACATTTTACGCGTCAATTTGGTATTTTTACTGTTTCTAGGTTCAGGTATACAATAAAGGAGAAGCAGAGCAAAAACTGGGAAAAAATGGCAAGATTTCGGAAGAGTTTTGTTGTGAAATCTTTAGCAGTCTGCACGAAAACGATCATAACTAGAGTTGCGGGAATCCGTTTGAGGAGTTCTAAAAACCGCCTGAAAGCTAAGAGAGAGAGAGCTACGACTTTCGTGTTGGAGTCGAAGTCAGATTCAAAACAGGGGTGCAACACGGGTGCCCGTGTTGTGTGACACGGCCCGTGTTGCAGGATTTGCTCAGAAAAGGCGATTTTTGGAGAAAAAACAGTGGCACAACACGGGTTCCCGTGTTGTGTGACACGGCCCGTGTTGTGACACCTGGGACTTGCAAATTTCACGCGAAAAATATTTCAGAAAGCCAACACGGGCGCCCGTGTTGCCTGACACGACCCGTGTTGCAGGAAGCGCTTTTTTCCCTATTTTTCTTGTATTTTTGACTCTTGTGATCCCCGAGGGTATTGTGGGTATTTCCCTAGTGATTAGTTTGAATTGAGACTATTTGATACGTGTTTGGAGAAAGAATAAGGATTGGACTTTTGAACGGAAAAGAGATTTTCACGATAAAGAATGAAGCGATCAAGGATTTGGGAACGGAAGATCCTCATGAGCGGAAGCGATTGAAGATCAAAGCAATCAATTCTCTTGTAATGTTGAATTTTATTGTTGAGTTTATTTTTATTATTATGAGTAGCTAACCCCCCAATGCTAGGGGGTGTCCCTGAATTGACTCTGTAATAACCTTGTTTCCTTTGAATAATGGATTTCACTACTTTCTAATCATCGTTGTTATTGTATAATTTTCTTATGGATTTTCTTATTTGACAAATAAGGATTTGTTTTACGGTTAACCTTAGGTTTAGAAAAACGATCGTTAACGCGTTTATATGATAATACTATAGTAGATATTGCCTAGGAATGGGGATACCCTATAGTAACCGTAATGTTTTAGATAAAATATATTGCTTGGGATTGTTCCTATACCACCAAGGAATTGGGGCATAGGAAGAATACCAAAGAGTTTTCTACTAAGGAATTAGAGTCAACTAATCTTTAAAACCGGTAACGATTGAATTGAGTAGTGATTTCTAAAAAATAAGGATTAAGGTTATTACAAGGTTTTTTCATACACCCCACTCTAGCATGCTTCTCATAACTGTCTAAAACCTTTATTTTACTGCTTTTGCCTTTTGGCCTTTAAAATTGTAAGAAACAAACCAAAACCCCTATGACTTTTTGTTCAATTGTATTATTTTAGAACTTGTGTTCATACGCAGTCCGCGAGAGCGATATTCGGGGAATTTCCCCTTATTACTACATCGGTACAATTAGTACACTTGCTAATTTACCGGTCACTGTCGAAGTGCGACTTCTGGTTAGAAAAAGTTAGCTTTCTGGGTCATGTTATATCAGGTAGTGGAATTGTTGTAGATCCATCTAAGGTTGATGTCGTGTTGCAATGGGAAACTCCAAAGTCAGCAACGGAAATCAGAAGCTTTTTGGGACTTGCTGGTTATTACAGAAGGTTTATTGAAGGTTTTTCTAAGTTGGCCCTTCCGTTAACTAAGTTGACTTGTAAAGGGAAAACTTTTGTGTGGGATGCTCAATGCGAAGCAGGTTTTATAGAGTTAAAGAAGAGGTTGACGTCTGCTCCGGTGTTGACCTTGCCTAATGCAGAAGAACCGTTTGTGGTATACTGCGATGCTTCTAAGTTTGGTTTAGGAGGTGTGCTCATGCAGAATAATAAAGTAGTTGCTTACGCTTCAAGACAGTTAAGAGTCCACGAGAAGAATTATCCTACACACGATTTAGAACTTGATGCTGTTGTGTTTGTGTTGAAGATTTGGAGGCATTATCTTTATGGTTCAAGATTCGAAGTGTTTAGTGACCATAAGAGTTTGAAGTACTTGTTTGATCAAAAGGAACTGAACATGAGACAACGAAGGTGGTTGGAACTATTAAAAGATTATGATTTTAGTTTACATTACCATCCGGGAAAAGCGAATGTTGTAGCTGATGCCTTAAGCCGTAAGACTTTGCATATGTCAGCTATGATGGCTAAAGAGTTGGAATTGATTGAGCAATTCAGAGATCTGAGTTTAGTTTGTGAAGTAACACCGAAGAGTGTAAAGTTGGGCATGTTAAAGATTAATAATGATTTTCAAGACAGCATCAGAGAGGCTCAGAAATTAGATGTGAAGTTAGTAGATTTAATGCCTGGAGTAGACCATTCGAAAAATAATGATTATCAGTTGGATGCGCAGGGCGTATTGAGATTTCGTCGTCGTATTTGTATTCCTGATAGTACAAATATGAAGAAGGAGATTCTGGAAGAGAGTCACAGAAGTAAGTTGAGTATTCATCCAGGAGCGACGAAAATGTATAGTGATTTGAGGAATCTGTTTTGGTGGCTTGGTATGAAGCGTGATGTAGCGCGATTTGTGTATGCATGTTTGACTTGTCAGAAGTCGAAAATCGAGCATCAGAAACCTGCTGGGTTGATGCAACCATTAGAGATTCCAGAATGGAAATGGGACAACATTTCAATGGATTTTGTAACGAGTTTGCCGAATACCTTGAGAGGATGTGATTCTATTTGGGTGATTGTTGATAGGCTTACAAAGTCAGCTCACTTTATTCCTATTAACATCACTTTTCCGGTATCGAAGTTGGCAGAGATTTATGTCAGAGTGGTTGTTAAGTTACATGGTGTTCCGTTGTGTATTGTGTCGGATATAGATCCGAGGTTTACTTCTGAGTATTGGAAGAGTCTGCAAGAGGCATTGGGTTCTAAGTTGAGGTTGAGTTCAGCATACCACCCTCAAACAGATGGTCAGACTGAATGGACTATTCAGTTTTTAGAAGATTTGTTGAGAGCCTGTGTTCTGGAGGAAGGTGGTTTGTGGGATACTTACCTTCCGTTAATAGAGTTCACTTATAATAAAAGTTATCACTCTAGTATCGGAATGGCACCGTTCGAAGCTTTGTATAATCGGCGGTGTAGGACTCCATTGTGTTGGTATGAATCGGGAGAGAGTGTAGTACTCGGACCGGAGATTGTTCGGGAGACTACTGAGAAGGTGAAGTTAATTCGAGAAAAGATGAAAGCTTCACAGAGTAGACAGAGAAGTTATCATGATAAGCGCAAGAAGGATTTAGAATTTGAAGCTGGAGATCATGCGTTTTTGAGAGTCACGCCTGTGACTGGAGTTGGCAGAGCTTTGAAATCTAAGAAGCTTACTCCTCGTTTCATTGGCCCGTACCAGATATCGGACAGAGTGGGAAAGGTTGCATATCGAGTGGCGTTGCCGCCTAATTTGTCGAATTTGCACGATGTATTTCACGTATCGCAGCTCCGCAAGTATATTTTAGATCCATCGCATGTCATTCCTATGGACGACGTGCAAGTACGTGATAATCTTACTGTAGAGACAAGGCCTGTGAGAATTGATGATCGTGAGGTGAAGACATTGAGAGGAAAATAGATTCCCTTGGTGAAAGTGGTTTGGTTGGGAGCTGCTGGCGAAAGCTTGACGTGGGAACTGGAGAGCAAGATGCGGGAGTCCTATCCCGAGCTGTTCGATTGAGGTAATTTCGAGGACGAAATTCTTTTAGTAGGGGAGAGTTGTAACGCTCGTTTTATTTTGATTAAATTTAGTTATGACTTTACTGTGTTTCATTGCGTCGTAGTCTTATTTGAAAATGTGTTTGTTTCGAAGAAAGGAATTGAATCGGTCGAATTTCGGGCAAAAGTGCAGAATCCCGTAGCAGTTTTAGGGAAAACTTCGAAAATTCATATCTCTCGATCCGTAAGTCGGTTTTAGTCCCCGTTCAAAGCGTTGGAAAGCTTAAGAAATGTTCTATCTAAGAAAAATGATATTTTTCTTATATGACGGTCGTCACAGGCATGTAACGGTCGTCACGGTCGTTACGCTCGTCAGGAACTTGTTACGCTCGTCATAGTAACGAAAAATCCAAATTTAAAACAGAATTGGGACGTGTCCACCTGAATGTTAAAAATTTAGTAACGTATCCCTATTTTTCATTATGCTCAATTGAATTGGGAAGTTTTCACAAAAAGAGAAACCGTAAAGGAAGAAAATAGCGTGGTTGAGAGAAATTGATAACAGAAGAATTTTCCATCAGAGAACTTGGAAGAAAATTGCAAGAGAGTTACCGTAAACCAGAACCGGAACCGGAAGCGTGGAATTGGCCTCTATTCTAAGGTAAGGGTGGGGTTCAATTCTATAACCATGGGTATGATCGATTTCATGTAGGGAATCGATTCATAGGTATAATTTCCTTTAATCGATAAATGTTACGGACGGGGTTTCTCTATGTAGAAATGAATGTGTTATATCGTTATTAGTACGATGCTCTAAGGTTTCCCTAATGGGGCAAATATGTAGAAATGAATGTGTTATATCTTTAGTAGTACGATGCTCTAAGGTTTCCCTAATGGGGCAAATATGTAGAAATGAATGTGTTATATCGTTATTAGTACGATGATCTAAGGTTTCCCTAATGGGGCAAAAGGGTAGTTGTCCTAATTGTTTCGTAATTAAACCTTGATAGAGATTTGTAATTAATTATGTGAATAGGAGCAGATATGTTGTCATTACGATCGTATGTTGAATTCTTAATTGTTGATTTAAGGCTGTTATTGCTCTCATACGTGAACATGTGGAAAATGATAATGTCTTGAGTTGTATGAGAATGATGCTCTGTTATGGACAGTTTGGTTGTAAGCATAAAGCTTTATTGTATGGTTGTTATGGTTGTGTTGTAGTCCATAATAGGTGCATTTCATGGCATATCATCTTGGTTGGCCTGTATTGGCGTTATTTGGAGTGTTGGCTCCTAAATGGGTTATTTGGAGTGTTGGCTCCTATCCCGAGTTTTTGGAGTGTTGGCTCCTAAATGGATTTTGGGGTGTTGGATCCTATCCCGAGTTTTGGGGTGTTGGCTCCTAAATGGTACCACATGCATATGCACAGTTGAGTTGCATTGCTGAGTCGCATGAAGCTGCATAATTATGTTGGTTGTCGGTTGTTGTGGCATACGTGAGATATGAATTTGCTTGCAAACGATTGTCGTTGATGTTTATAAGTTTGCGAAGATTATATTGCTGTGATATGATTTCTAACATGACTTTTATCATGCCTTATGTTATGTTGTTGATATCTCACCCCTTTACGTTTTATGTTACCGCAATTGGTGGTAATTTGCAGGTAGCCCGGGATAGAGTTTCCGCTTTGTCGTTAAGGTGTCGTTGGTCGCTCTGATACGTAGCATTCTTGGCGGGATGAACGTTTTCCATTATTATTTTAGTTGATGTTTTGCTGTTGCACTTGTTATAGCATTTTCATTAAATTGCTTTAATTGAACGTGTTGTAAGCTTTACTACAATTCCGTTGAAATAAGAATTGGTTGCATTATGAGTTAAATGTTAAGCAATGTTGTTGTCTGTTCATCCAATTTCGTGCTACGTATGTTATTTGAAATGTGGCTGCATAAATGCATGTTGTCTGTTAAGTTGAATGTAACATCTCTGATATGAAGAATTCTGGACGTGTGACGACCGTCATACCTTCATTACGATCGTCATGCGTGCAATTTTTATGCTGTTGCGCTCTGTTTGTCATATGAATTGTTTTGTTTTCCTGTTATCCGCAAGTGGTAGAGTTGGGGTGTTACACTAAAAATGCTTCAAGTGTGTGAGATACTCAGTTTCTCTATTAGCATACATGATATTGTTCCATAGATCCATGACATGTTCATGTATTTCTGATTTAACACACTCCTAAAATTTCATGCTAACATTTTTGGCAATATGGAACAAACAAAACAGATGTGTTGAATTCGGAAACACAACTTCAATTGCATTAATCAACGCAAGTTCTCGGTTCGTTACAACAACATTAGATAGCAATTTCTCGAAAGAAAAAACTCTTTCAGCTTCTCCAGTGCCCATGCGAAGTTCTCCTCCCTTTCTTGTTACAAATAGGAAAACCCTACCGAAAACGTCAACTTTGTTGATGTAACGCCAATAATCTCAAGCAGTGGTAACCACTACCAGTATGTTCACGATTCAAATAATCAAAAATCTAATAAATCAAAGTATGTCAAAATGGTATCAAGGTATGATCAAAGTGCACACTACCTATTGGTCTTGTATGTACAATAAAAAATCAACACCAAGTGAAACATATTCAACAACTTCACTGAATAATAATGTGTCCAGAAGATATCAACAACAACATTTGAGTCTTCTCTATTTCTTGTCCAACACATATACTTTTCTCTATGAATAAGAGTAAACAACATTTGCATTTCCGTCAATAGACCTCTCTTGCTCGCATTGTACGTAGCTCTAGCTTTATACACTTGGATAACACTTGTGAGGTTTTCTGAATCTTTTTCTTTTAAGGCAGAAACTATGTACCGTGGAGTCATGTTGTACTTCGTCATGTCATTCTCAAATTGTCTCTCATGATCTTTTAGACGACCCAATATGTCGTGGCCATCTAAATCCTTAGATAGTTTATGATTGTGAAACCCACACCTAACCATCACTTTCCAATCAATACCACTCAGTGAAGATCTTAGCCTAAAAGGACATTTCACTTTCATACTATAAATGCCATTTGGAGATTTACTACTTTCACATGTATTTTTCCTTTTATAATTTCCTCCTCTCTCACAACCCATAATCAATTTATCATTCCTATCTCGTTGGCCATTTGCAGTATTAGAACGAAGAGTCACAACTATAATACCATGTTGCTTGCCAATATGTTGTGTTTAGGCTAATACTTCAGCTCGGCCCTCAAACATCTGTCGTTTACATTACATAAAAAGTATAGTATCAATATCATATAACGCAACGAAAATATTAAATTTTAACTTATTACATAGAAAACATACTTTGTCTATGGTGAAGAACTGCGTGAAATCCCTACACGAATCCGTATATGACCCTGTTGCTTCCGGACCACACACAGAAAGCATTTTTGAACTTGCTGCTCTGTTACTGGAAATTTCAGCTGTAGGCGAAATTTCCGATAGATTTTGCTGGGTACCGGAAATTTTAAATATTTTTGGTATTGTTGCCAAAATGTTTAAGTTATTCACTGGATATTTCCAAATTTCCAGTATAAAATATCAGATATTTACAAATTTTCGGTAACGTATACCGAGTTTTCTGAAATTTTTTTTATACACACGAGAATTTTCAAATTTTAAACAACAATACGTACTGGAAATTTCAAACAACTAACAAAATTTTTTAAATCTTAGATAGAAAAAGTCAAAAATTTGAAAAACAAATAAATTTTTTAGATAAATATTAATAGGAGTACTTTTGAAATATTAAAAGTATAGGGGTATCAGATATGAAATGGGGTGACAAATTAATTCCTCAAACTTTGAATCCAAAAAATTATTCTTAAAACTCTTATTTTCAATTTTTGTCATAAATTAGTTTGTACTCCAAAAAAGTTACGCCAAATAAACTGTTCTGGACTGGGCCGAGGCTTAGCCCACAATCGAGAAGGCCCAAAATCCCACTGAGGTTAGGCCCAATTGGACCACACTGATGAGCAGGGACCCATGGGCAGAACCTCCTCCCGTAGGGAAGGTGCCCATCCCGTGGGCAGAACCTGT
The DNA here is from genome assembly GCA_963859935.3 of Lathyrus sativus. Lineage (NCBI taxonomy): Eukaryota > Viridiplantae > Streptophyta > Magnoliopsida > Fabales > Fabaceae > Lathyrus > Lathyrus sativus. The sequence continues at coordinate 360,881,860 of OZ012736.1, read as the reverse complement.
GCCCATCCTGTCGGGCAGAACCTGTGTCCATCCCGTGGGCAGAACCTGTGCCCATCCTGTCGGGCAGAACCTGTGTCCATCCCGTGGGCAGAACCTGTGCCCATCCTGTCGGGCAGAACCTGTGCGCATCCTGTCGGGAAGAACCTGTGTCCATCCCGTCAGGGCAGAACCTCCTCCCGTCATGCAGGTGCCCATCCCGTGGGCAGAACCTGTGCCCATCCCGTCAGGGCAGAACCTCCTCCCGTCAGGCAGGTGCCCATCCCGTGGGCAGAACCTGTGCCCATCCTGTCGGGCAGGACCTGTGCCCATCCCGTCAAGGCAGAACCTCCTCCCGTCAGGCAGGTGCCCATCCCGTGGGTAGAACCTATGCCCATCCTGTCGGGCAGAGCCTGTGCCCATCCCGTCAGGGCAGAACCTCCTCCCGTCGGGCAGGTGCCCATCCCGTCAGGGCAGAACCTCCTCCCGTCGGGCAGGTGCCCATCCCGTGGGCAGAACATGTGCCCATCCCGCCGGGCAGCACAACGTGCCTTCCACACGTTCTCCGCGTGCTCCCCTCCGCGGGGACACGTCATCAACCAACTGCCCACCTCCGAAAGAGCAGGTCATACCCACTTTCCGGAGATCTAAGAGCAGTTGGACTAGGGCGAAGACCACGTCTTGGTCTTCACTACGCCACGTAAGCCCTAGCAGTCATTAGGGTTGGGCCTGGTCATCCAGCCCATCTCAAATGACCGTTGGCCCAGCGCTGGGGTCTCTCTATAAATACCCTCTTCCTCAAGAGGGTCAGGTAATTTTCAATTCTCTACCAACTTTCTGTATTTGCTGTCACTCTGCCCATTTTCTCACTTTGGCATCGGAGTGCCTTGCAGGTACACCCCCTCCTCATCCTCCCCACCGGTGAACAGGAAGCAGCCTAACGGAGCGTGGCCATCCAGTGATCCCCTTCTGACCAGGTCAGATCATAAACACACTATAAAATTAATTCTATCTTAAATCATAAGTTATTTAATAAAAAAATTATAAATCAATAGACATCAACTAATATATTATTTATAACATTATTGATATTACTTTTAGTTCTTTTAAAATAAGGGTTTTGAATTCATTAAATATTATTCTTCATTTATATAAAAACATAACCACCACTATTTATTCTATGTAACACCATTGACTGTTTAGAAACATCATACCTTTATTAATTGTTTTTGACAGTTCAACATTACAAACTTATCTTAAAGCCTTGTCTTAAAACCAAAACTGAAAGTTAATTATTATGAGCAAACTATGTTACTTTTTCTTATAGTGAGCACAATCATATTTAAATTGTTTAAGTTTTACAAATAATATCTGAAAACATGATACTTAATACTATTATGTAAAAGTTATTTTATAACTGTAAAGATAAGTTATAATATTCAGAGACTAATGGAAGAAGCAGCAAAAAGGTACCGCTAATTTTCCTTGCTTCACTTTCTTCAATAAAAAGGTACCACAAATTTCAATATTCACATTTTTTTAACATAATTTGTTTGACTGGTTTTTAGGCTTGCAGTTGTGACAGGAGGTAATAGAGGAATTGGATTTTCAATATGCAAACAATTGGCTTCTAATGGGATCAAAGTTGTGTTGGCAGCTAGAGATAAGAAAAAAGGTCTTGAAGCTGTTGAGAAACTCAAACAGCTTTCACTTTCTGGTGAAGTGGTATTTCATCAACTTGATGTTACAGATTCTTCAAGTATTGGATCATTTGTAGAATTCATTACAAACCAGTTTGGTAAGCTGGATATCTTGGTAAACAATGCTGCAATTGTAGGAGCACATATAGATGGAAAGGCTCTGGCTTCCTTAGGTGTCGTGGTACGATTCCTCTAGGACTTATATAAAAATCGTCGAACCGAACCAAACCATTGAATCGAATCGAACTGAAGTTAAAGTAACCAAACAGTTATACTTGATTAATGAATCGAATATGTGTTGCATAAAATGTATTAGAACCGAACCAAATGACAAATAAATTGAATCGAAATTGAAACCAAAGCAAAACTAGAAATGAAAAATTCCAATGGTTTGATATGGGTTAGAATTCCAAACCGGTATACCAAATGAATAATTTTGGTCCATAAACTGAAATGGTTTGGTTCGATTAAGATGATTTTTTACTATAATTAGGTTCAAATTTCTGACTAAATTGTACAATGAATAACCCTAATTCCCTCCATCCCTTATGCGTTATTACCTCTCAAGCTTATAAACTTATTTAAAATTAGATTGATGGAAATTACTATCAGTAATGGATTGTGCAGGTAGATCCTAGCCAAGTTGATTGGACAAAAATATTTTCTGACAACTATGTATTAGCTGAGAAAAGTCTTGGAACAAACTATTATGGAACCAAAGAATTTACTAAAGCTCTTATTCCCCTTCTTCAATGTTCCACCTCCCCAAAAATTGTTAATGTTTCTTCATCTATGGGAAGGATGGAGGTAGGTATGGTATACTAACTAGGAAAAAAAAACATATATGAAGATTATATTTATTTTCATGATAATTTGTTTTCTGCAGATTATGCCAAATGGACGGCCGAAAGAAGTACTAAGTGATTTCCAAAATTTAAGTGAGGAAAAAATAGATGAAATTCTGAATGAATTTAGTAAGGATTATAAAGAGGGTTCACTAGGACGCAAAGGTTGGCCTTTAGCAAATTCTGCATATATTGTTTCAAAAGTCGGTCTTAATGCGTACACAAGAATTATGGCGAATAAGTATCCTTGTTTCTGCATAAATGCTATTTGTCCTGGCTATGTGAAAACTGATATGAATTATGGTAATGGTGTTCTGACTTCTGATGAAGGTGCTGAACCTATTGTGAGATTGGCATTACTACAAGATGGTGCTCCTTCTGGTATCTTTTTTTCTCGTAGTGAAGAGACATCATTTTGATCAAGGCTTAATTTTTGCAAAGAAATAAAATGTGTAAGAATTATATTGAAAATAATGAGAGATTAACCAAGCTTGATAGCTATTTTTAAATATTTTTAATGTAATAAGCCATGATGTTCAAAGCCTACAATCATATCCAAAAGTTAAACATTAATGCTTCTATAAAAAGATGGGTTTACCTAAGAAGACACAAGAAAGAAGACTCAAATTCTAATCAATTGGTTCGGTCACAAATAGCAGTGAAAAACATGGTAGCAAAAGAGGTTTTTGGTGAAGATGAATCATCTTGCTTTCCAAAATAGCTAAAAAACTAACCAACGACTAAAGAATGAAAGTTCTTATATAGGTGGATGTTAGTATGCAAATGCAACAAATAGATAGAGTTTTTGATTAACAAGAAATCTAGAATGACATGTTTTAAATTTTTACCATCTAATTTTCATCAACAGTCTGTAGCAGCAGATCTATCTTCTCATCAACAAAACATATGCCTCCTTGCCAGTGCCAATGATTATTCAGTTACCTCACCATTTGAGAAGATTCCGGTGATTTGAATCATCTTCCTGTCAAATATTCAGGAAGATGATTTGAATTTGCTTTGCTCAAACGCAGTTTTGCTGGACAAGACCAAGAAGACTGTCATTACACTCAGGCAGGTCAATGCTAAAATATATAAAATCCATTTTTTTGGCTATCCATAAGTTTCATGATAATAATTTCGGTTGGTACCATTTGTGTTCTTGAGAGTCCTAGTGGATATATAACTGGCATTAGAGGAAGGGTTCAACGTCTTTCACAAGAAGATTTGAAGAAAAATGAATCGCAACTTGAGATGCAAGAGATGATCAGAAAAAAATGTTATCTCCGATTTCCCAAGTTGCCATTCATTCCCAAGTTGCCTTATGACGTGATTGCTATTGATTATGATAATTTCGCTCTTTTTTCTGGAGCTAAGGACACAGGTTTTGTTCAGGTATGAAAAATTATAGCTATATTTTTAAGCACTTGATGAACCATTCTAATTCTCAGTGGTGTCCGAAATGTGTCGGTGTTTGACATACGTTTCAGTGTCTGACACGGTACAATAGAGACATTTTAATGTTGACGTGTAAATGTCTAACACATGTTTTTCTATATTCAATCATTTTCATTTTCGTAAATGTTTAATGGTGTCTATGTGTCATTGTTGTGTTCTTGTCTGTATTGCTATTTCATAGTAATACTCACAATTAGAATTCATTTTCCATTAATCAATATCACAGATACACTCAATAAAACCTAGTCTAACACATGTTTTTCTATATTCAATCATTTTCATTTTCGTAAATGTTTAATGGTGTCTATGTGTCATTGTTGTGTTCTTGTCTGTATTGCTATTTCATAGTAATACTCACAATTAGAATTCATTTTCCATTAATCAATATCACAGATACACTCAATAAAACCTAGTCTAGGAACTGAATTTATATTAAAAGCTGATCTAGCAAACTATGGATATGATCCAAGCAAAATTAAAGATTCGCCCCCAGACTATGACTATGTGCCCAATAGTCAACTCTTTCCAAAATAGTTTTGGAAAACAAAAGAATATACCTAACCTAACATATGGATTCAAAATAATATTGGAAAATAAAATAACATACCTAAAGGAGGAGGATTGGGAAAAACACATCCTCTCAAATCTCGAGTTTTGCCATCATAAAAAGAGGGAGTATATGTAAGTGCATATTTCCATTTAGTCATGTTTTAAATGATGTCAAAATTATGAGCAACTTTAGCGTTTTTGTACATTGGACGGTATCAACAAAATTTTAAATGTGCATTGATCATCTTACCATTAGAGTGCATATAAATACGTTTGAAAATGATTGGAAATGTCTTAGGTATGTTCCATGCATCAAAAATGAGTTTTTAGTGTAAAAAGTGTTGAATAGACCGACACATGCGCGCCCAGGTCAACCAATAGAAGCTTTTGCTTCAGTATAGGTCGACGCACAACTTGCTCAGGTCAACCTCCACGCCTCAATAACGAAGGTTGTAGCCAAAGCCATAGGTCGCTTCAAATAGGTCGACCTAAGACCTTTGTAGTTCGACCTATTGCTTTCATAGGCCGACCTATTCCCTTCAAAACTTAAAATTTTGTTTTACCTTTCAATTTTTCTTTCATTCCTTTTGCTTCATATCTCTCATATATATATATATATATATATATATATATATATATATATATATATATATATATATATATATATATATATATATATATATATATATATATATATATATATATATATATATATATATATAATATAAAAAAATTAGACGTTGTGGAAATCTCATTTCTACCCTTATCTCTAATCTTGCCATTTCATCGATTTAGGGGTAAAATGTGTCCAAAATTTACTTTATCCGACCAAATTATTATATTGAACCAAATTGGTTATAATTCCATCGATTTATTTGATTAATCTTCTACTTTATTCATTTTAACCATCATTTGAACCAATTTTTACTCTCTTTGATTTCAAACTAACCAATCCAATTTAATTTTTTCAGCTTTTCTGTTGTCCCAATGTCTATCACATAACATTTTTTTACTTCATATTTTCTTCCTTTCTCTCTCCCGATGCACATGTTACTCTTCCTCTTCTTTATTCATGTTCTTCTTCTACTATTTTCATTCTTTTTTGTAACATGGCTTACGAAATATTCTTTATGATGTGCGGTGTGCGGACGTTAAACGAGAGTGGGAGATCTGTGGTAGAGGCAACACATTTTCAGCGGCGACGATGGTGGTGGTTGGATTCGAAATAGATGTTGTGTTTTACTGACGTTGTTGCTTCTCTTCTGAACGTTGTTGCTTTTATGAGATTTATTTCGCTCTGCTGCTTAAGCATGTACCCTTTATGGAACATCTATGGAGGCATTTTGGAATAAGTAGATTTTTTTCTCTCTTATTTAGCTTATTTTTTAATGATGTTATTCTTGTAACTTCTACAGATTTTCTATAGCTGTCGTGAAGAACCCTGAAATTACATTACAAGCTAAGGTTTTGTTCTACTTTAATCCTGCTTCTATATTTTATTCATCAATATAATATTATCATTCTCGATTGCATTTTACTATATAAGAGCTATAATGTTATCAATATAATGTTTAATAAGTGATTATTTAAGCTATTTTTATCATAGAAGATATAAGCCATAAACTATTTTTTTAAAGCTATACTAGATAGTTTATGTACTCAGAGAGTTTGTGTTTTCTTGAGCTCTTCTATTTTTTACTCTTATTAATTGTTTTTATGTTCATGTTTATTGTAGAAATAATGTTCATGTTGAAGTTCATGTCCAAAGCTTATACTTTTTCTATTGTGTGTTCTTGAAGTTTTATGTTCATGTCATTGTCATGTATTTTCACCCGGTTTTTTCTATTGCTTTTAGAAAGTTCAAGTTATGTTTCTGAAAAGTTCAAGTTATGCCTCTGCAATTGATTTTTTATATTGTATTGTCTTTTTGTCACATTGAACTCTTACGTTCTTTGTACATCATTACTCAAGTTCAAGTATTTGCAACTGTTTTTCTATTGCTTTGAAAAGTTAAAGTGATTTGGACGGGGCTGGGACCTGCCCATCAGTCGGTCAGGCCTAACCCAACACTACGTTGGGAAGGCCCAATAAGGCCCACCCCTCCCATGTCGGGCACGGGCCACAAATGTCGTGAAGACGACTCCTTTGACGGGCAGATTCACATGTTTTCCCCATGTTCTCGACGTGCTCCCCCATGCGGGGACACGTCATCAGGCAACTATCCACCTATGAAAGAGTTGGTTAGCCCACCTTCTGAAGATCATGGGGAAGTTGATCTAGGGCGAAGACCACGTGCTGGTCTTCACTACGCCACGTAAGCCCTAACATTTACTTGGGTTGGGCCTGGCAGTCTGGCCCAATGCAAGTAACTGTTGGCTCTGCACTGGGGTTTCTATATAAATACCCTCTTTCACTAGAGGGTCAGGTATTCTATGCTCTACACCTACTTCTCTGTATATGCTCTCCCACTCTGATCCTTTACTTACTTAAGCATCAGAATGCCTTGCAGGTACACCCCCTCTTTCTCCTTAACTCCGGTGGAAACTACAATTCAACAACGCGTGGAAGGCCATTGATCCTTTCTGATCAGGTAAGATCAGTGGCACCGTCTGTGGGAAACTGAAGCTTCCCCTTTCTTTCGAGCGGTAGATCCAAAGCATTCATCAACTTCTGCGATCGTGGCCAGCCCATGCCCCGACGATGTTGTCCACAACTCCGCCTTCGACCCGCTCACCAACGATGAAGATCATGGTGGGCCAGTCAACGACCATGACAATGACATTAGAGATGGGCAGACTGTCTCTCCTTCATCTGACGCCGCAACACGCAACGTCGCCCCTCGAGCAAGGAGCCCAGCTGCTTTCCAGTCCATCCCCACACCAGCAGGGGCGAATCTGACTATGACGGTCCTCTTCGCAGCTATCAACCAGACCAACTTGATGTTGTTCCAGCAGAACGAGCGTATCGAGATGCTAGAACAGGGTCGTCCATCTCGCTCTCCTCCGCAGAGACACCACCATCCCGCCCGGAGCATTTCTCTCGTACTGTGCGAAACACGGACGGTATCTCCCCCGCGAAGATCCCAGCACGAGGATTCCCGGAGCCTCTCTCCCCGACAACGGGGGAGCCGACCACAATTGGAGAGTGTTGCACCCCAAAATTTGTCTAACCTTTTTCTTACTTGGCTTTTGTTTCATTGCATTAGCATATCATTGATCTAACATTTTCATGGCATAGCATTATTCATTTAGCAGGGGATCAAGTGTGGTTTATATCAAGAGGAGCCTATCTAGAGGTTTTACTCAAGCTTGAGAAGTCACCAAAGTCATCAGGAGGTGTTTTATGCTCTTGAGAAGTTTGGATGCTGGTATGTGGTTCATCTCCTAACCTGAGGACCAATAGAAGACAATCATTGAGTTGTGGAGTCTTGATCATGGATAGGGTGTGGATAGAGCTCATGGAGTGCCTTGAGGGTCATGGTGGAGCTCAGTCAAGTCATTATGCAAAGTGTGAAGAGCCACAGTTGAGGGTGTTGCAATTAGGGTTTTCACCTGGTGAACCTTAAGTCAACTGTGCAATTGAAGGAGATTAAGACTCAATTCTAAGTCTTTGTGATCATGGAAAGTTGTGTTGAGATACATGAGGTGGTATTCCAAGATCAATTCAAGAAGAGTTCAAAGTGTGAGGAGTTGCTAAACTAGGGTTCTCAGGGTAAAATCCCCTATTTAGTGCCGAACTTCAAGACCACTTATCTCAAGATACAAGTTTCATCTTAACTTTTGGCCAACATGGAACTTGTAGAGCATGTTCTTAGATTTAATTTGAGTACTAAAAGTCCTTGATTGGATTTATATATCGCATGTTATGATCCATACAAGTTACAGGTCATCAGATGAATGTGAAATTTGTCTGCAAAAGTCAAACAACTTCCAAGGAACTTTTGACCTAGAAGGATGTTTCTCATCAACTTTTGGCCAACACGAAAGTTGTCGGTCTTGATCTTTTTCCAAATTGTACTAGAAGTCTTCCATCTGATTGGTAGAACTCAAGTTATGAGGTTTACAAATCAGGGGTAGTTTGGGAAAGTAAAATTATAGGTCATTTGGCATTATAGGTCATTTTCACTATCTTGCACACTTCAAATGAAGTTTTGTCCAACACAAAACTTGCTCAAAATGGGATTTTAAAGTCAACCATGTATCCATGAGGCATTTATTTGGCTTAGGGTAAGACTTGGTTTGAAGAAGTTTGACAAAAGGGGAAATTAAAAGTCCTTTAAGTTAAAAAATTCAAATTTAATCATTTGTGTTCAAACAAGACCGAATGAGTGCTTATTTTGATCAGAAAAACCATTTGGAACACTTTGGCATCATTAGAATTTCATTTTGAGGTTTATTTCATAGTGTTTCAACTTTTTACTTCATGGATAAGTAACACATTCAATCTTGGGCATAGGATACAAACAAGGGTTCAATCCTGTCCATACACTCTCCACAGTCAATAAGCAAGGCAATTGAAGCTTCTTGGAGAAGGAATTGAGTCAGATTCGCATACACCATAATTGAGTTTTGAAAGAAAATTGAAAATATGGATATCTCTGTTTGGGCTTTCCATGGGCCTCTAGAATCTTCCATTCACCTCTATTTAAGTTCAGAAAGAGGTTAGGATCAAGGTTGGTGATCATTTGCAGTTGGAGCCAGAGATTGTAGTGAGAGTTTCAAGAGCAAAATTGAAAATCGTGTTTCCATTTCCAGAGCTTTTCAGAGCGAATCAAGGTGTCTAGTAGCTTTATCCTTCATCAAGGAACGATTCTGCATCATCTGGAAGCAAGAATCATAGTGGAATTGCCTCAATTTCAAGCTACAAACCAGGTATGCACTTTTCACGATTGCACTGATTTTAGGATGGTTTAGCATGATTTGAATTGTGGTTAGGACTTAGGAGAGATTGTAGATGGATTTTAGATCATAATTGTGGAGTTTAGAGACAAACTAGGATGTGATCAACTCTCAGTTTGGCTTCGAATCTACCTGATTGTTGAGAGTTAGCATGATTCGAATGGCTCATGATGATCCTTGAAGAGTGAGGAGAAGATCTGTGGTTTAATTCTGAGGTTTTGTAACGATCCATGATTTGACATGTTTTCTGTTCTTGATCGTATTTGAGAATATAGTGAGAATTAGGAGAAGATTCAGGAGAAAAAAATTAGAAGAACGGTATAAGTTTTGTTCATTTTGGTGATGGTACCATAACCTGCAAATTTTTGCTCACCGGAGAAGACGGTGGCTCAGCCACCGGAACCATCGCCTGGTTCGTCTGAGAACTTCCCTCCAATTCCAGTTCAAATAAAGACGATGAACTCTGGCCCTTGGATCAGTGGAAAATGAAGACTCAGTATCCCAATCGTGTGCACGAGAATCACTCTCTGACTTGACTTTTGACCAAGTAAAACGCTGCGTTTAAATAATGCGCTGGCATCACCTGGTTCCTTGGATGCTTTGACAAAGTCTCCAGATCCAACGCTTCTCATTATTTTCAGCTTTTATTTTCTTTTAATTCATTTTTGATTTATTTTAATTTCTTTCTCCATTTTTAATTCATAATAAATTCAATTTTGATCAGGAAAATAAAATAAAAATATGTGCATGCTCTGGATTTAATTTATGATTTTTTGACATGCTTAGATTTTATTTTGATGCAATTTCCAATTTAATTGGCATTTTTCTATTTTTTTATATTTCATTTAAATTGCATTTTTGGCCTATTTCCTTTTTGATTTTTGTATGGTTGATTGGTATAGAATTTAAGTGAGATTTTTGGCTGGCAACTAGTATAGATATGCATGATCCCTTAGAAATTATTTCATGATTTTTAGATGACTTTAGGTTCTGTTTTGGATTAGGTTCCCATGACCTTCCCTTTTAGGGTTCCCATTTGACACTTGGTGATTTAGGAATTCTTTAGTGGCTTTTCCCTTAGTTTTAGCCCCTGGTCTTTTTTACTATAGATACCTAACACATGTAGGTTCCCTTAGAAAATTTTATAGGATTTTAGAAGTAGTTTTGGTATTTTAAATAGATTTAAAACTTAGGCTAGTTTTAATATGCTTCTAACATGACTTCTCCTTTAGAATGACCTCAATGGTGACCCATAGCATAAGATAAATTTTCCATTCCTTTTGGATAGTGCTTTAGACATATAGAGGCTTCTGTTTGCTTGATTGTGGTGTTTGGTTTTGGTGTTTAGGCCTCCTTTTAGTAGCTTTCTTGTAGCTTAATCAATTAGGGTTTAGGAAGAGCTTTAGTTTTGATTTCTCATTCTTCAAATAAACATGGTTTTCTTTGATTGCTTTCTATTCTCATCCCATGATGCAAGGCCCCTATGTGGAAGCCTCATACTTCCTTTGTAAGGATGTGTGGCATATCACAAGAGGTAGAACCTTTGAGGATGTCTATCTTAGATGTATTGTTGAGTGCCATGATGGATTCCCTTGGTTTCCATCATGCTTCCTATCATCATGCAATCATCTTGATATTGATTATCATCTCTCTTGGTGGATCATTTGAAGCTTGAAGATGGAGCTTTCACTTCCTTCTCTTGAAGATGGCTTAGACTTGAAGTTGATTACAGACTGTGGATTTGCTTTGCTGTTAGATTGTTTTGCTGTTGAGTTGCTTGTTTGTTGTTTTGTTTGCTGAATATTTTGATTGCTTTGCTGTATTTGTGTGACTGTGTGTTGCATTAGACTAGGCTTTCATGTAGTTGATTATAGGCCTAAGAGCATTGAAAGGTTGAGCTTGGCTCCCTTTGCTTGTCTGCATTAGAGGTTGAGTCTGTCTCCCTCTACTTGTCTGTTACTGTTTGGCTTTGCTTGCTTGGCTTAAGGTTGAGTTAGTTTCCCTTGCTTGTGTTGTGTGTTGCCTCTGGCTTGTTTGCTCTAGAAGTTGAGTTTGTCTCCTTCTGCTTGTACTGTTGCATTGCATGCATTTTATTTACAGTTATTTCTTTACAGTTTATTTCTTTCGCTGTTGCTTTCCTTTGCCATGTTCCCCTAGGAACTCTGACTTCTCTTGTTCAAGAGAAGTAATGACAGACATTAGGGTCCTAACCATGCATGATAACATTAGGTAGTTCCCTCCTAACCTCAATCATAGGATCAACTTTGCATGACAACTTTAGGATTGGATTAGTTCCCCTTTAGTGCGTCCTTTCTCTTCTCTTCTTCAAACAAATCAAGATACAGTAATAAAGGTTAATTGATGTCGTACGCTGCGAGCCTTAAGCTACTTGAGAAAGGGTTGTTGGAGAGTTTCTTTTCAACAACTTGGATGTTTAGTATGGCACCCTTTGGGTTACATGCGACGCATTCACTCTCAGGTCATAGTCTCTAGTGCGATATCAGTTACAAACATCCATAAAAAACATTTCTTCTTTAAAAGATAGAAAACAAAGATCAAACATCTTTTTATCCTCTTGGACCTTTAATCCCTGGAAAGCCTTTTCATAAGGAGAGTTTTGTTAACTCCCGGTTCTACCGCAAACGGTAAACGCCTAAGTCTCCATCGAGCGAGCTGGATACACCAACTGCTGGAACCGCCTGTTAACCCTACTCGGATAAAAAAGACAAACTTGTGTCTCTTGTTGTCCCGAACTACGTTTTATCTGATCTCTCATGCCGTGTGAAAGTACGTAGGCACGAGATGCAATATCTCGGCGAGAAACCTTCCCCCGAAACTCGTAGTTAGGCGAACTACGTTGACTCTCATTTCTCGTCCCAGACGGGAATACGTAGGCATAGAACTGATGTGTTCTGCCGAGTCATTTTCTTTTCTTTTCAGACCATACTTTTAGCATAGATAGATAAAACCAACCCGTAAGATAAACACAACAAGCATGGATGCCATCAAGTACGATGGACGTGAGGGGTGCTAATACCTTCCCCTTGCGTAACCGACTCCCAAACCCAGACATTGGTTGCGATGACCTTGTCTCATACCTTTTCGTTAGGTTTTTCCGATCGTTTCCTTTCCCTTTTTGTGGGATAAATAACGAAAGGTGGCGACTCTTCTGTTTTGCCGACACCTTATTTTCGCGGTAGCGACAGAGAGGCCCCAAATTGTGGCCTCCAAGAAGCACAAGAGGTCACCTCCCCGGAAGGAGAGACACTCCCCAGCCCCGAGGAAGAGCAGACCCGACAGTCCGATCAAAAGGACGAAGGGTCGCGGTTATTCCACTCGATGCAATCCTTCCCCCTCGCGCTCCCCTGTCTGAAGTGACGAGCACAGTCACCGGCTTCCTTGTCACAGACATCATGGAGACTCCCATCCCCCACGAGATGCAGAAGTTGCCCGCCCTCTCCATCTATGATGGCACGACGGACCCAGACGACCATCTGGAAGACATCAAAGCCATGTTCGACTATCAGAACGTTCGAGGAGCCATCAAATGCAGGATCTTCCCGAAGACTCTGAGAAAGGGAGCCATGGCATGGTACAAGAGTCTGGAGCCCGAATCTAGCACCTCGTGGAGAGTACTGAAAGATCTTTTCTCACAACACTTCACGGCATCCCGGAGCCACCCAAAGATGAAGGCAGCCCAGGACGCGATCATCCAAGAAAGGGACGAGTCTCTTAGGAATTATATCGAGAGGTTCACCACGGAGGCAGTCCAAGTAACTACTTCTGACGATATGAAGCGATACCTCATGGAGCAAGGGCTACGCTGCGACTCCAAGTTCGTCGAGGCCGTGGCAATCCATCGGCCAACCACCCTCTAAGGCCTCCTCGAAAAGGCCCGAGCATACATCCGATTCGAGGAGACCGAAGCTGCCAATTCCGTTCGAGACTCTTGGAATCGCGAAGCTGGCCGTGGCGCTCAGGATGAAGAAGCACCAGCCCCCCAACTCGGTGGAGATCAACGACGAGAAGATCGTCCCCGACACCTACCAAAGCTAATGTGGACAAGTCCAAGTACTTCCGCTTCCACCGCAGCCACAGACATGTCACCGAGGATTACATCCATCTCAAGGATGCGATAGAGATACTCATCAAGGACGAGCACTTGAAGAGGTATACCAGGGTAGGAGAAGCCCCTCAAAAAGAGGCCCACGAAGCCAAAAGGGTCGAAGACGTGCCTCCGCCCGCTAACGACGCCGGACTGCAAGTGGCTCTCAAGATAACCCGGCCTGAAGACTTTTTCTCTCTAAGAGAACTCAACTTCCCTACCGGGCTCATGCTGCACGAGGAACCAATACGCCCCATCAGCCCATGGGAATACTTCCCCACCGCAATGGTCATCTCCGGCGGGGCCCTAAACAAACTCTCCTTCGAGTCCGTGAAGAGAAAATTCGACGAGCTGATGAGCAAGAGCTCCAGCAAGATGAGCACCCTCGAAAAATTCCACGGTCTGTCTAACCCAATCACTTACTACCTCAAGGAGCTGCCCGGGGGAGCCCCCAACACCGTCATTCCTCTGCTGATCCAGGCATAAATGGCGAATTTCGACGTCCGCCGCATCTTGGTCGATGGGGGGAGCTTGGTGGATATCATATACACCCAACTGTTCTCAATGTTGCAGCTCGAGGAGACCAATTTGACTCCTTATGTCGGTTTAGACCTCCAAGGGTTCAACGAAACAAAGACGAGGCCATGGGGGTATGTGGAACTCAAGGTCATCTTCGGGAAAAATGAAATTTCCAAGGATATCAACATCCGTTTCCTGGTCGTCGAGTGCCCATCGATGTACAACTACATCTTAGGCAGGACGACCTTGGCAGACCTCACCACAATATGTAGAAGCGAGCTTCAAGCGCATAAAAGTTTTAATGAAGACAACAAGTTTTCTATGCAACATGTGTATGCAAAAAGCAAGAGACTCAAATGACATCAAGTTTCAAGATGGTGTTCTAGCATATGTCAAATGGATCAAAGCTTCACATACATACTAATCAAGTTTCAAGTATTGAAGATAGAATATTGAACAACAACTCAAAGATATACCAAATATCAGTTAAAATACTTATACAAGTGTTTAATGATTCATCTCTCACTTCACATATATCATAAGACCTTTTAAAACACTTTTAGTAGCTTACACTTTTTAAAATTAATTTTGTTTTGAAAAACTTTCAGTGTTAACCGATTAACCCATATGGTTAACCGGTTAACGATTTCTAAAATTAATTGTTTGCTGAATTATTTACAGTGTTGATTGATTAACCTATATGGTTAACCGGTTAACAGCTGTTGTTTTTAAATTTTTTCTAACGTTAAAGGGGTGTTAACCGATTAACCTATATGGTTAACCGATTAACCCTGAAGCAGTAAGCGAAAAATGACAGCCTTTCATGAAAATATGCATTGTTTTCATTTGTTTTCTGACAGTTTTGCTGCATAAATTTATACCCTTCTGTAGAGGTATATTATACAGTATAAATTCATATCAGTTTTCAAATTTCAATTTACCTCCAAGAAACTTAATCATCAAATTCACTCATTCTCTTCATCTTTCAATTTTTCTTAAAGTGTTCACACAAACAGATTTTTGAGATAAGTTTTTGAATAAATTTCACACATTATCACAACTTCATCTCATACTTTTCAAAGAACACTTGTATATTTCTTTTGAGTGATATTTGTTTCAAGGAGAAGATCGATGGTGAAGATTGATAGCATTATACTCTCAAGAAATCAAATTTATATCAAGTGAGTGTTGGAAGAGGATTGTTCTTCCTACACTTTAGTTACTTATAGATTAGATAGTAGGCTTCATGTTTGGTGTGATTAGGCTATACCATCATTCTAAACTATAGTAAAAGCTCTTTCGAGTCGAAAGGGGAGTGGAGTACTCTCGGAGTGTGAGGGGAACCGCTATAAATTTCTTGTGCCATTTTTTCCTTTCCGCACTTTACTTTCAAGTCCTTAACATCTTAACCGAAAAAGAATCAAGAATCAGAAAAAAAAATTAAAAATAATTTTTTAGAACCTAATTCACCCCCCTCTTAGGCGCATTTACAAGTTACAATTGGCATCAGAGCAGGTGATAGGTAACCTGTTCCTATTCGATCCAGATGGCTTCTGAAAATAACAATCTAGTATTTAGAGACAGTGGTAGTAGCAACAAGCCTCCTTTGTTTTATGGCGAATATTTCGACTTCTGGAAGATCCGCATGAAGGCACATTTAGAAGCACAAGGAAGTGAAATATGGGAGGCTGTTCAAAATGGTCCTTTTATTCCTACAACGGTTGTCAACGGAGTTGGCTTAGCAAAACCGCAAGGATCATGGGATGATTATGATAAGAAAAAGGTTCTCTATGACAAAAAGGCGATAAATATCTTACAAAGTGCACTTGGAATAGATGAATTCTTCTGCATCTCAACATGTACAACAACCAAGCAAATATGGGGCACTCTTGTTGAAACTCACGAAGGAACCGCCAATGTCAAATGATCCAGATTAAATACATTAAGTCAAGAGTATGAGTTATTTAGAATGCAACCAGGAGAATCAATCCTAGACTTGCAGAAAAGATTCGTGCATTTGATAAATCACTTGAATGCACTTGGTAAGACACTAACAAATGATGAATTTAATCTTAAAGTGCTTAGGTCTTTATCAAGAGAATGGCAACTCAAAGTGACAGTGATTTCCGAAAAGAAACGTCTATCAACAATGACATCCGCTACTTTATTCAGAAAGCTCCAAGAATACGAGACAGAACTTGGATGATTGGAGAAATATGAAATTCAAGAGAAGAAATCCAAGATCATTACCTTAAAAGTTGAATCCAAAAAAGTGGAGAAAGAAGACAATCCTGAAGAGGACGAAAATTTTATGCTTCTTGTAAAAAGACTAGGAAAGTATTTTGGTGCAAAAAATAATATTAGAAACTCTAGTTATATGAGAAGAAAGAAGTTTTCAAAGAATAAAGAAAAAGAAACATCAACATCCAATGGAGACATTATATGCTATGAATGTGGAAAGCAAGGCCACATAAAACCAGAATGTCCTAAACTCACAAAGAATCGTGACCACAAAGGAAGGAAGGATTACAAAAAGAAGGCCTACAATGCTTGGGATGACAACGAAATAAGTTCTTCATCGGGCTCCGATAGTGATCAAAGCGCAAATATAGCATTGATGGCATCACATCATTCCGACGATGAAGACAATAAGGTTAGTAGTGATTTTTCAATTCTTGATAGTTATGCTCAAGGAGCAATTGATGAACTTTTAAGTGAATGCAAAATTCTATATAAAACTATTTCATCTCAAAAGAAACAAATATCAACTTTAGAAGAAAATATTGAGAAAATGGAAAATAGTTTTAAAGATGAAAAAGAAGAATTAATTAAGAATTTTGCATGCACTAAATGTGAGTCACTTTCTTTTCAAATAGTCCAATTACAAAGGGTCCTAGAAAGATATGAAAAAGGACAAATTGGATTGGAATGTGTTCTTAGTAATCAAAGATACTCAAATGATAAAAGTGGTCTTGGTTACTCAAAATTTTCTAAACAAACATCTAACAAGACCATCTTTATCAAAGCTAAAGAATAAATTCCTTTGGAAAAAGGTGACAATCATAAAATGATTCATCAATATGACGAAAAGAAAAGAAACAATATGCAGAAATCTTATCCCCTAAATATAAAAGCAACTTTGATCCTACGTGTTTCTATTGTGGTATAAAAGGTCATACTCCAAATGCATGTTATGTTAGAAATTTTGATTTTGCTCAAGGCCATTATGTATGGGTAAAGAAAGGAACTAACTTTGAAGGATCCTAGGCAATTTGGGTACCTAATAAAACTTAACTCTTTTTTGTAGGTATGCTTGAAGACCTCTTCAAATCAATGGTATCTTGATAGTGGATGTTTGAGGCACATGACGGGTGATTTAAGCAAATTTCACATCTAACGCTTAAGGCCAAAGGATTTGTTACTTATGGTGACAACAACAAAGGAAGAATCCTTGGCATAAGCATCGTTGGTTCACCACCTTCAACAACTATAGAAGATGTCATATATGTGGAAGTTCTAAATCATAGTCTCCTTAGCATTATCCAATTGTGTGACCGAGGTTTCAAAATCAACTTCACTAAAAATGAATGCAAGATTGAAAACGAAGTTACTGATAAAGTTATGCTAAAAGGTAAAAGAGTTAATAACATTTTCTTAATTTCCTTAGATAACTTGTCTTTGAATGTTAAGTGTCTCTTGGAAAGCAACAATGAATCATGGTTATGGCATAAGAGGTTTGCTCACATTCATATGGAGCACTTGAATAAATTGATCAAACATGACTTGGTTATTAGATTGCCAAAGATCAAATTCATCAAAGATAGGTTATGTGACGCTTGTCAAAAAGGAAAGCAAACTAAATCAAATTTCACATCCAAGAATGTGGTGTCCACAACTAGGACACTACAATTGTTGCACATGGATCTCTTTGGTCCATCAAGAACAAAAAGTTTCAGAGGTAATGTTATGCATTAGTAATTGTAGATGATTTTTCTAGATACACTTGGACTGTCTTCTTAATGCAGAAAAGTGAAGCATTCAAAGCATTTAAGAAGTATGCAAAACAAATACCAAATGAGAAGTCTCTTACAATCACCTCCATTAAAAGCGACCACGAAGGAGAATTCCAAAATGCCTTATTTGAAGAATTTTGTGAAGAACATGGAATTTCATATAACTCCTCCACACCAAGAACTCCACAACAAAATGGTGTCGTAGAAAGAAAGAATAGGACATTGGCGGAACTTGCAAGGACAATGCTAAGTGTCGCTACTGCGAAAATCGGCGCCGGCTGAACAAAAGAGTCGCCACCGTGCGTTATTTATCCCAACAGAGGGAAAGGAAACGCTCGAAGTAAACCTACCGCAAAGACGGGAAAGGAATGGTCATCGCAACCAAATCCTGGATTCGGGAGTCGGTTACGCAAGGGGAAGGTATTAGCACCCCTCACGTCCGTCGTACTCGACGAGATCCACGCTTGTTTTCTGGTACGGATGCAAAACAATCTATCTACGGCTGCTAAATCTAAACGGAAAGAAACTGACTCGATAGAGCGTCGCACTCTATCCCTACGTATTCTCAAGAGAGAAAGTCAGAGTCATCGTAGTTCGGGAAACTACAGGGAATTGGCTCGCCAAGACTTTGCGTCTTGTGCCTACGTACTTCCACACAGCATGGAAGATCAGAGCTTTCGTAGTTCAGGCTAACTACGGTTAGACAGGGTATTCTCGATCACACAGGAGTGAGAGACTAAGCTTGGTTCTAGAGGTACGGGAACCTACGGGAACTTAGAACTACGGTCGGGTCTCAATCGCATAGCAGCGAGAGAAAGGGAAACATCAGTCGTCAGCGGGAAAGTCTCGATCGCACAGCAGCGAGAGAACAGAGAGGTTAGTTGTTAGTGTGCTTGCTAGGATATTGCATCCTATGCCTACATATTCCCATTAGATATGAGAAATCAGAGCAGCTATAGTTTAGCCTACTACAGCTAAAACCGGGAAAAAGGGAAAAGGGAGCTCGCTAGGATACGGCATCCTATGCCTACGTACTCTCGTCGGGCATGAGAGATCAGAGCTAACGTAGTTCGACGGGAAAACGAGTCTCAATTGCGCGGGGGCAAGAGAAAGGGTCTCGATCGCCTGAACGCGATAGAAAAGGGGTTTCGATCGCACGGGGCGAGAACAAAGAGGAAGCAGGCCTACGCCTAAACGGGAAGGAACTCGGGACACACACGCAAGAACCTAAGAAGAAACTCCTCAGCTGGCATTTCCTTTGTATCTGATGATGCAGCCCACAACACTCGACGGTTGCCTGAAGACTTGAATACGACGATAATGATGAACGAAGCAGCTCCGGGGCTCCTGACGTACGCGCAAGCTCCATTCCAATCTTCTCCTCTCTGGATCTTTGATGATGACGCTCGAACCAAGAACAATGTGACGCTTAGACCGTCATGGTTCGACTTATACGAGAAATCGAACTCTAAGAGGTAGCGTATTGATATCCGTGTCAAAGGCAAGATGGAGAAATGATATCGAAAATCATTCTCTAATTGAATCGTGTCACACGGCCAGCCAGAAATAAAATCGGGATAAAATCGGATAGAAAACGAAAATAGGAGAGACAAAGGGGATAAATCCACTAACAAATGGAAATAAAATTCTACTCCTAAAATACGGCAATTAAAGTCTTAAGGGAACTATATCCTAAAAAGAATTACATCTATGAATCTTCTTAACCAGGAATTAATACCTACTATATTCTAAAAATATTAAATCCTAACAAGTTTTGAATAAAAGTTCTTTAAAGGTAACTATTAAATCCTAAACTATTTTCTAACTAGAATATTCTAGGATATTAAAAATATTCTAACTAATATTAAACTAAAAAAAAATTCTAAAGAATATAAGATTCTACTCTAAAATACTCTATGCATTTAACTATTTTTTAAAGAAAAAATTAAACTATCCTAACAACTTCAATTAAATTTCCATAAAAAAAAACACAAAAATAGCCAGCAGGGGGGGGGGGGGAGTAAATGATGCAGAGGAGATATGCAGCAAAAGATACAAAGATATTGAGCCCAGTCCAACAACTAATAACCAAAACGGGGAGGGGGGTGTATGCAGAAAAACAGGGGTATGGCCAGTAAAGAGCAATTGGGCCCAGCCCACACTAACAGCAGAAAAACGAAGTGGGGAAGGGAAAAAAAGAAAAAAACGGAGCCGATGCCAAAAAACTCGCTGGGCCTTTGAGCCCAGTCCACCAGCCACGGTCCAATACCCATATTTCCAGCAGACAAAACCCTAAATCCCTCCAGCTCCCCCTTTCACTGTTTACACAAGAAAACCTAGCGCCGTTTCCTTCTCTCGTTCAACTCTCTCTCAAACTTCCGTCTCAAACCAACCTCCACCTCACCGTCATCTACCCTCCTTCTCCTCTCGAATCAACACCTCAATCATACCTCCTCAAAATCAACCTTGCTTTGAATCCTACAAAACAACTGAAACAACAAACAACCACAAAACTACTATAGTTCTGGAAAACTGGTTCATCCTTGACATTCTTGAAGGCAATACGTTGATGAAGGTTGATAGATCCTGAGTCTGATGATGGATCCGAAGCTATACGCAAAAATTGGAGTTGGTTGTTGTTTGCATGTGGAGGTTTGAAGATTGATGGCAAAACATGATGAACATCATACGAGTTCTTGGATATTCTGGAAACGTTGGAAGGATCTGGAATTCTTTTGACGGAGATTGCATGTTCTTAAAGTTGAAGGTCTTAGATCGGAAGGTTGATGAACGAAGATCTTGATGATCCACGAAGGTATGAAGCGAAAATCTGGAACGCGATGCGATGATGAATATTTATGAATCTTGAAGTTGGTGATGAACTGAATCTGGAAATCGATTGAAGGCAGTGGAATGTTCTTGAGGAGAGTTGAAGGAGGATGAACACACAGAGTTCAAAATCGTATGAACCTGTTGAAGATTTATGGAAAAATGATATGAGTATGGTGAACCGGTGATGAATTGATGATTGTTGATGAAGAACATGAAGATGCTCTTCGATAATCTGGAAAAATGATGAATTGGTGAATTTTGAGGATTTCCGGCAAGAACATTGGTGAAGGCTGTATGAGTTTCTGGTGATTTTCTAGACGGGATTGAGGGAGAAGGTGAAGGTTTCCTGGAAAATCCGATGGGAATTATGTGGAGATTGTGATGAAGAAATGCATTTTCCGGCGAGCTTGAAGATTCCGGCGAGTGGTTACGGCGGTCGGAGATAGTTAGAAGGTGATCGCCGATGACTGTTAGGGTTTCCGGTGGGCAGTTATAGTGGCTGTCGGCAATTGCATGCCGGCCGGTGAGGAGCTCCGGTGAGGGGAGAAACGAGGACACGTGTGGGAGTGGGTGGCAGAGAGTGCCAAGTGGCACTCATGCAGGGATTGCAAAAATGCGGTGGTAACCTCCTGAAATTACACGTGGGAGAGCTTAAATAGTGGACAAGTGTCATGGACTTTGTGACTGGGCTTTTTGCATTTCGTGGATACTGGCCCAATGGTTATAATGCTGAGGCTTAATGGATTAATGTTGATTAACATGAGGTTAACGTGAATAATGAAATGAAAAATGGATTAACGACGTTAATGGAAAGACTAATACAGACTAATTAATATGCAAATGAATGATTAATAGGCTACTTAAATGAACACTCCAGTAAACGAAAATTAACAGTGCAAATGAAAATCTATTAACAGTTAAGACTACATTAATATGAAAATGATTAAGACTAACAACGAAAATTAATATTCAACCTAATCAATTACACCTAATTAATATCTAATTAAAACTATATCCAAAAACTATTTAAATCTAGAAAATCCTATAATATCTATTAAACCATTATTCTACTAAATCTATTTAAAAAGATTAAATCTATGTTAAATCTATTAAATTCTATAAAACAAAAAGAAATCTATTCCATTTAATAAAAGAAAATCTATTCTATTTAATAAAAGAACATCTATTCTATTTAATAAAAGCCTAAAAAAAAGAAATTCTATTAACTTCTATTAAAATCTATATCTAGAAATTTATTAAAATCTATTTAATTTCTAGAAAACCCTATTATCTATTAAAGAAAGAAGTATATTCTAAAAAACCATTTAAAATCTATTTAAAGATATAAAAATGCCATTTAAATCTAATAAAACCTAAAAAGCAATTAAATCCAATTAAGAGGGAACACGAGACCAAAGCGGAACCAGCGGCAAAACCCAGACACCGAAGCGTCCTCAAAAACCCCGTAAACTGAAAATACCCAGGAAGCGCACGACTTCAAAAATAACCTCCGATTATTCGAACCGGTCTGAAATGCCCGACATATGAAAAAAAAGGCTGTAATCCCGATAAAATCACCATGATTGGAGAAAATGCACTGTATGCGGTATGCGAATGCGAATGCGAAAATGCGTCGAAACATCAACCAGATATGGGAACCGGTTGGTCAAATTTTAGGGTGCAACAGCTGCCCCTATTCAAGCGGCTTGGACCCGACTGGGTGAAGAGCGAACGACCTTCAAACATTCGAGGTACGAGACGGTTGAATACCAAAGAAGCCCTGAAATTTGCCAACTGCGAAAATAAACTGCACCACTGCTTGGGGAACAACATTCGTCGAGTGAACCTGATTGTTACGGTAACCACCGATCATTCGTCAGAGAATAACTCTGATTTTAACTCCCACCATCCATGCAACACCACAGGTACTGAACTATCTTTGCAAGAACACCTCTGTCCACAACTGGACTAACCTTGTCAACACAAGAAGAGAAACAAATTCATCAACACGAGTAAAGATCCCATCATCACAGGAAGAACCTTATCCACGACTGTCCTCAAATTTCGTCAACACGAAAAGCCATAAATTCGTCATCACGAAGAGATCCTATCATCATAGGGATAAAACTTGCCCTCATCAGAACTCCTCATTCCGTCAACACGGAGAAATCCCGACGACTTTGCTGGGGATGAGTTGTCCGCATCTCGTCAACACGAAGAGATCCTATCAACACAGGCAATAAAATCTTATTTGCGTCTTATCAACACAAGGAACTCCTATCAACATAGGAATAAATTGTCCATGTCGGGACTCACGTCTCGTCAACACGAGGAAAAAATAGATTCATCAACAAGAATAAATCCTATCATCATAGGAATACCATTCTTGTACATATCTGAACTCACATTTCGTCAATATGAAGAAATCCTATCCACATAAGCATAAATTATCCTCATCAGGACGCTCATTCCGTCACCACGGAGGGAGTAATTCGTCAACACGAATAAATTCTATCAACACAGGCCTAAATTGTCCTCATCAGGATGCACATTCCGTCAACACGGAGGAAGCAGTTCGTCAACACGAATACATCCTGTCAACATAGGCATAAATTGTCCTTATCAGGACGCACATTCCGTCAACACGGAGGAATAAAACTTGCCCTCATCAGGACTCCATATTCCGTCAACACGGGGAAAACTGGTCCTCATCAGGACTCCACATTCCGTCACCACAGGGAAAACTTGTCCTCATCAGGACTCCACATTCCGTCACCACGGGGAGATCAATTTTGGTCCTCAACAGAACTCCATATTCCGTCAACACGGGGAAATCGATTCGTCAACACGAAGAAATCCTATCAACATAGGCATAAATTGTCCTCATTAGGATGCACATTCCGTCAACACGGAGGAAGCAATTTGTCAACACGAAGAAATCCCGGCGACTTCGCTGGGGAAACATCTCTGTCAAATATCTGAACACATTCTGTCTTGTCCTGAGACACATACTCTATCTATCATGGGAACGCCATCTGCCTGAATACGAGAGATTCATCCGCTTGCTTCATACGGGAAAAGTCATCTGCCTGATCCCAGGGAAAATACATCTATACCCGCCTGCTTCATACGGGAAAATTCTTTATATCCGCCTGCTTCATGCGGAAGAACTTATCTACAATATTTGAATTTAAAAATCACCCGCCTATTACTTACGAGAACACCAACTATCACTGTCCGCCTGTTTCATACGGAAAAACCATTTATCATCCGCCTGTTTCTTACAGGAAAACATTTTGTATATAACTTCCTTGCCTGTTCGCAATAATAGCTAACTCTATTGGGGTATTCTGGAAATGTTGGCACCTGAGTGTTCAACGAGCACAAAGTTTGAATCTTTCTATGCAATTAGCCGGAGTCTGAGCACTCAACGTAATAGCATGACCGCATCACAAAATGAATATCTGTCGGAGTCGGGATACTCAACGAAATAACTAGGACCAGAATGCTCAATAAACCATCGGAGCCCGAATACTCAACGAAACAACCAGAGTCGGAATACTCAACGTAACAATCGGAGCCAGAAAACTCAACGAAACAATTGGAGCCAGAACGCTCAACGTCAACAACCGGAGCCAGAAAACTCAACGAACAACCGGAGCCAAAACGCTCAACGTCAACAATCGGAGCCAGAAAACTCAACTTCAACAATCGGAGCCAGAAAACTCAACGACACAAACCGGAGTCGGACAACTCAACGCAACAAATTAGAGTCTGAACACTCAACGAAAACATACCGGAGCCTGGATACTCAACGAAGATACACCGGAGCCTGAACGCTCAACATAACACCTCGGAGTCTGGACACTCAACGAAAACATACCGGAGCCTGAATACTCAACGAAGATACACCAGAGCCTGAACGCTCAACATAACACATCGGAGTCTGGACACTCAACGAAAACATACCGGAGCCTGGATACTCAATGAAGATACACCGGAGCCTGAACGCTCAACATAACACATCGGAGTCTGAACACTCAACGAAAACATCTGAATATCACAACTCCATGCTGGGAATAATACCTCTGAACAACTTTGGAAGATATGAGCCCAACTCTGCTGAGGGCAAGAGAAACTTAACCAAGAATCTATGTGGGGAATATAAGAAGATGAACTATATCATCCCGTGTCTCACAGCGAGACCTCGAATGTCTGGAAACATGTCTGAGCTTTAGAACTCCACACTCCTGATTTATGTTTCAAAATGCGTATGTTTGACAATGGCGTAATGCTCCATATAATATGGAAATGCTACGCGTTTTTGGTATATGCAAATATGACACTATATGCAAATGCACATACAGGTTCAGACTGTTGGGGAAACTCTGATAAGCTTGCTTCATCAACACGGATGCTGAGGACAAATACCACCTTGCTGGGGAATAAACAGGTACCACCAAGTATTCCGGCAAAATAAATGCCAAGACATACAACCAACTCTGCCAGGGAGAGCTTTAAACCTTCGATTTCCACTGGGAGGAAAGAATAACACCTGCTGGGGAGAGGAAACTCCGCTGGGGAAGAAACGACTCTCTCGGGGAATATTAACCGACTCCGTTGGAAACAAGGAGTGACTCCGCTGGGGGAGAATAAACAAACCTACTGGAGATAGGGCACCCTTGCTGGGGATAATAACTGTCTGGGTACAGTTTACAAACTCTGGAATTATCAATCCGATGAAAACTAAACGACTCCACTGAGGATAAGGAATCCTTTTGGAGAAACACCACTGTCTGAGTACAGCTTACAATCTTTAAAATTATCAAACTCTGCTAAGGGTAAACGACCCTGCTGGGGAAAGTAAACCATCCGGCCACAGTTTACAAACTCGGGACTGAGGATAGACATCCTGTGGGGAGCATTAATCTTGACCTGCTGGAGAATATCCTTTGGGGATAAGCTGCGACTAGCTGGGGAATTTGATCCTTCTTCCGTAAGGAATAGTGTCATCTCAGCTTCGGGGAATAAAGTGCGACCTGCGTGGGGATTCGCATCATACCAAATCAAGTCTTTCACCACGAGCCTCCGGCTAGGGAAACATGAGTTCCATCCACCTTCTCGGAAATTTGCCCAAAAAAAAAACCAACATGCCTCAGTCTGAACACTTCGTCTTGAAAGGAAAAGCTAGCCATGGTGCTACTCACAATACCTTGCCCCTGAATCGGCACCAACCTTCTGATAAGGACTCCTCGCTCTCTGTACCCTGACGGTTAGATCTGAACTGTTTCTGCACGTCAAACCTACAAGGATGTCCCAACAAGATCTTTTGTTCTTAGGGTGATCTGCCCCGGTCTTGCAATAATCTTTTGCCCCTGACCTACTGATTCGTGGAGCAGTGCCCATAGCTGTGAGAGATCTGCCAACTCTCGACCTAAATGCCCCAGATTAACTAATTCTTAGATGGATGACTTTATCAAGGGATAACCGAACATGC
The DNA here is from genome assembly GCA_963859935.3 of Lathyrus sativus. Classification (NCBI taxonomy): domain Eukaryota; kingdom Viridiplantae; phylum Streptophyta; class Magnoliopsida; order Fabales; family Fabaceae; genus Lathyrus; species Lathyrus sativus. The sequence goes on along the minus strand of OZ012736.1, from coordinate 360,855,471 downwards.
CAAGTAGGATGGGGCTTCTGTACATCCGTGATGGGTCATACACGCCTGATGTTGGACAATATCCTGTCGGAATTCACGGCTTCTAGTTGAAGGGTCAATGGACGGTAACACGATTTCCCGACATTTGTCTCAAACTTGAAGATTGGCTGAATCTGCTCAAGTAGCTCTGAGTAACTATGATAACACGGAGAAGAACAGTTCCTTCGCTTCTGATATGCCCCGGCTCGTGGGAACCTCTATGGGATAGTCTGAAAATCTGTACCCTGATGGTTTAATATGAACTGCCCCATCATTCTGAACTTCAGAGAAATACTTCAGATCGAATGCCTCTCGAATAAAGAATAACCTCTGCGCTCTTAAGATGGCATGCCCCTGTCTGCAATGACTTTGCCTTAATCTGGTTCTTGGAAAAACCCACTCCGAACCGAAAGCAACTTGCTACAATACGACCTTGCGATGGCTTTCCCCGGTGTTAGTACGACAAAAGGATTCAACCTCAATTAAACAACTATCAACATAGTGACTTCACTATCTCTGAAGTGACTTGCCCCTGAACGAGCGCTGAGCGACTTAACCTGCCCTGATCAAACACTGGGAGAACCTATCCTCAAATCAACGCATTCTGGATAATTTCCCCTGATTGGCTCGCGGAAAGATTCGCTTCTGATCAACTGCTTCTCAAGTAAACCGCCCCGTAATCAACCGATGCTTCGGGACTTGTCCTCAGACCAACTGATTCTGAACTCACTGAAATTCAATGCCCTAGATTTACAGGGTTTCACAACATACACCATTCTGATCCAGACTGTTGAATTATTCAATCCTGTTCGATTATTCCCTGTTGGAATTTCTTTCCTGTCAACTACCGACCTGCAAATAAAATTGTTCATTCCCAAATGGTAATTTTAATGCAGTGTTCATGCAATTTTTTGAAAAAATTGTGTTGTCACTCATTTACGTGTCATGATTGTGAGTGACGAATGAACCAAAGTTCAACCGTAGTGCTTATGTGATCAGTGAAAAATGCGACAAGGACATGACTAGCAAATCAAGAGGGAGTCAGGTTACTCAACCTTATCGTAATGCTCTTTCAGAATAAACCTTGCCTCAATTAGGTCTTTTAAGGGTTGTATCGTGGTCGGGTTCACGGTTCGTGAAGCAAAGGATATTTGGCTCAAATTATGATTTGTACCCACCCCTTCTACGTGATGATCTCCGATCCTAAAGTTCAGTTAACTTGGCTCAAGCGCTCGCCTCTTCGAGAGGTATGTTGAATGGTAAGAACCATAGCTAAGGAACTCACAAGGTTTTTCGGAGTGACAGTTACTCCTTTTCCGTTTTCGGTGTCTGTATCCACACGACTTTGTCCTTGTTCGAGGATTTTTCGTTTTATATCCTTTCTTTTTCATTCTTTTGATTCCCTAACTTTTTCCTGGACTGACTCCTTTTGAGTTCTTTTCGATTTTTTCTCTTGAAGTCCAGCGGGATGCCCTAATTTTTACCTAAGTATTAGCTTTCCAGCATTTCCTTTTTCTTTTTACTTAGCGGGCTCTCTTATTCTTTCTTTTTCTTTTGGAACAAAGTCGTGTGACACTGGTTGTCTTGATTGCTTCGAAAGGATTGTAATCGTCTCACTCCTGATTGGTGAGGTTTAACCATCGTGGTTGACGAGGCGCGACCTCTTGAGAGGTATAAACTGATTGGTCCTGGAAAGGCAACACTCCTCTATAAGGCTTGAACACTTGGTCAAGCTAACTGACAACTACCCTGCCCCGGGTTAAGATGTGAGGGTTTAAAAGTCCGAAAAACTCCTACTTCCTGGCTCGAAGTGGTTAACAAGGGACTAACTCCTTATATCTCCAGTGTTTAGGGGATTTGAACCAATGCCTTGTACGTCATCGGCAAGGTTTTATCTGAAAGCATACAATCATCGGTTATGAGTATTCAATTTTGTCATCCTCCCTCCAATCTTTGCTAATCATAGTGATAAAGTGGAGTAAATAAAATGCAAGTGTCAGTGCAAGGCAGTAAATGAGCGACAACGACATGATTAATTCAGAAAAATGCATAGTCACTTTATCAATATTACCATTCGAAACAAACAATATTTAACAGCAAGTAGTAACTAACAGAAAAGAAACTACAAATGCAAATGATAATAGCCTGAGGACTGCCAATGCTGAGGGTGTCGGCCTGTCTGGACCACTGGCTTCTCGAAAATAAACCCTCTGAATCTGCGAGCTCATACAGCTGAGAGGTAGGCGTGAACAGACAAAACTCCTTCTGGAAAGGAAATGCACTCTTGGTCGATCGACTGTTGTACTATCGCCTGAAAAGCTTTGCAATCTTCAGTTGAATGCCCTGGGGATCCGCCATGGTAACCACACTGAACGTGGGGATTGTACCCAGGAGGGTAAGGTTCTGGCACAGGCTTAAGAGCTTTAGGTTCCACCGAAGAACTTTGGATCAAAGATGGCCGCAACTGGCTATACGGCATATGCACTGGGTGGGAAGGAGCATTCCTCCATTCCAAGTTGTTACGAGGTCTGTTCTGATTCTGGCGCTGATTCTGATAACCTCGGCCACGAGTCCGTTGATTTGCAAGAGGAGCGACATAAAGTTCTGAATATGGTGCTCCGGGCACAGTTGTCTGTCCAGAATAACGAGACACAGAAGATGAAGAACCAACAAATTTCACCGATTCACCTCGAGGATACTCAACATCTGGCATGATGGCATTGATCACAACTCCTTCTTCAGTTTGATGGCTATAGAGAGATTCAGTTTCACTGGCCTGACCGCCCGAAACAATCTGAATTCTCCCGGTTTTTACGACATGCTCAATGCGTTCACCCAATCCTACCAATGGGGAGCAATTTGGTGCATTTACGAGCATTCTTTCAAAATACGGGCTCTCTAGGGAGTTTACAAACATGCTCATTAACTCTCGGTCTAGGAGCGTCGGCTTCACTCTGGCAGCAAATTCTCTCCATCTCTGACTATACTTCCTGATAGGTTCATCTTTCTTTTGAGACAATTCTCACAACTGCATGCGACTAGGAGCCATGTCTAGTCTATAATCGTACTGCTTCAGCAAAGCTCTGGCTAAATCCACCCATGATCGAATCTGATTACTCTCTAACTGCATATACCAACTCAGAGATGCCCTAGTCAGACTATCCTGAAAGCAGTGAATCATCAACTTGTCGTCTTGCACAAACGAAGTCATTCTTCGGCAGAACATCACCCAATGTTGCTTCGGACAGCTATCTCTTTTGTACTTCTCAAATCTCGGAGCTTTGAACTTAGGAGGCAGTACCAGGCCAGGAGCCAAACACACGTCTGCAACATTCAGGTTAACAGCATCTTTGACTTTCAAGGCTTTCACTCCTTCTTCCAACACTCGGAGCCTTCTATCATACTCAAGAGCTCTTGGGTCTTCATTCCTGACTACCGGGTTCTGTCTTCGGATATTCGCCATAGGGAAAATAACACCTTGACAGTCAATAAGAGAAGCTCGTTCATTGCGGACAACAAACTGCTCACGTCGATCTCGGTCCCTAACAGGAGGTTGAAGAAAATGGTCTGCAATAAGGTGGTTCACTTGCAGGAAGTCTTCATCATGCAGAGAACCATACAAAGGATTGGACGTCACAGTGAACCCTGACAAGGTATCAACAAACCGGAAGTTGCTCTCTGACATAGCTACCAACAACCTTCAACTGACTTCATTGCTCAATTCTGCCCCAATCTATTTCAACCCCCTGGTCGTCTTCTACCAATCAACACTTGCTCAGACCAATCACCGGAGAATCACCCTCAGAATCAAAACAACGGCTGGATAAGAGCTCTGGCTAGCTGGAGAATGACATGCAATATGATGCAAACATGTTTATGCAAATGCAATGCAATATGCAGCAAATACGGGATCACAGCTCCCACAATCTCTGAATATTGCTGCGCTGCTAACTGAGTACGTTCGTTCTAAAGAGAAAACCAAAATATCAGGTTGTCTGGAGGTCAAGTTTCCTGCAAAAACCCTCCCACTCACGGGTATGGACCTAAACTGACACAAGTTCGGCATCCTATGCGGTCGTCGGCGTCGCAGACTTTCAAGACTGATGATACCATACCCAGAAGGTGTGGCATCATCATATCCTGAAGAGGTCTCACTTAGCCAACTTCCAAATGATCGGTCCTCAGAGTCGACAATCCTCCAAACCAACAACCCCCTCAACCCAAAGGGTTGAAAAAGAAGTCAACCGGGAGAACCTCGTCTGAGCGTGGATTTCATAAGACACTAGTGCATGCAAAGCACGCACGCGCCCAATAATTTCCACAACTAATTCTAGGTGCACTCAAGCCCAGGTCCGACTTATCTCTCAATCATAGAACCCCCCATACCCACATCAATAATCACAATAATATGATGCTGAAAGTAAATACAAAAACATAAATCCATACAAAACCCTCGACGGGAAAACAAGCGTTAGGATTGACTCGCGTAGGGGACCGTTGGAGTCCCCAACAGAGTCGCCAGTTGTCGCTACTGCGAAAATCGGCGCCGGCTGAACAGAAGAGTCGCCACCGTGCGTTATTTATGCCAACAGAGGGAAAGGAAACGCTCGAAGTAAACCTACCGCAAAGACAGGAAAGGAATGGTCATCGCAACCAAATCCTGGATTCGTGAGTCGGTTTCGCAAGGGGAAGGTATTAGCACCCCTCACGTCCGTCGTACTCGACGGGATCCACGCTTGTCTTCTGGTACGGATGCAAAATAATCTATCTACGGCTGCTAAATCTAAACGGAAAGAAACTGACTCGATAGAGCGTCGCACTCTATGCCTACGTATTCTCAAGAGAGAAAGTCAGAGTCATCGTAGTTCGGGAAACTACAGGGAATTGTCTCGCCAAGACTTCGCGTCTTGTGCCTACATACTTCCACACAGCATGGAAGATCAGAGCTTTCGTAGTTCAGGCTAACTACGGTTAGACAGGGTATTCTCGATCACACAGGAGTGAGAGACTAAGCTTGGTTCTAGAGGTACGGGAACCTACGGGAACTTAGAACTACGGTCGGGTCTCAATCGCACAGCAGCGAGAGAAAGGGAAACATCAGTCGTCAGCGGGAAAGTCTCGATTGCACAGCAGCGAGAGAACAGAGAGGTTAGTTGTTAGTGTGCTCGCTAGGATATTGCATCCTATGCCTACATATTCCCATTAGATATTGGAAATCAGAGCAGTTGTAGTTCAACCTACTACAGCTAAAACCGGGAAAAAGGGAAAAGGGAGCTCGCTAGGATACGGCATCCTATGCCTAAATACTCTCGTCGGGCACGAGAGATCAGAGCTAATGTAGTTCGACGGGAAAACGAGTCTCAATTGCGCGGGGGCAAGAGAAAGGGTCTCGATCGCCTGAACGCGAGAGAAAACGGGCTTTGATCGCACAGGGCGAGAACAAAGAGGAAGCAGGCCTACGCCTAAACAGGAAGGAACTCGGGACACACACGCAAGAACCTAAGAAGAAACTCCTCAGCTGGCACTTCCTTTGTATCTGATGATGCAGCCCACAACACTCGACGGTTGCCTGAAGACTTGAATACGACGATAATGATGAATGAAGCAGCTCCGGGGCTCCTGACGTACGCGCAAGCTCCATTCCAATCTTCTCCTCTCTGGATCTTTGATGATGACGCTCAAACCAGGAACAATGTGACGCTTAGACCGTCATGGTTCGACTTATACGAGAAATCGAACTCTAAGGGGTAGCGTATTGATATCCGTGTCAAAGGCACGATGGAGAAATGATATCGAAAATCATTCTCCAATTGAATCGTGTCACACGGCCAGCCAGAAATAAAATCGGGATAAAATCGGATAGAAAACGAAAATAGGAGAGACAAAGGGGATAAATCCACTAACAAATGGAAATAAAATTCTACTCCTAAAATACGGCAATTAAAGTCTTAAGGGAACTATATCCTAAAAAGAATTACATCTATGAATCTTCTTAACCAGGAATTAATACCAACTATATTCTAAAAATATTAAATCCTAACAAGTTTTGAATAAAAGTTCTTTAAAGGTAACTATTAAATCCTAAACTATTTTCTAACTAGAATATTCTAGGATATTAAAAATATTCTAACTAATATTAAACTAAAAAAAAAGTTCTAAAGAATATAAGATTCTACTCTAAAATACTCTATGCATTTAACTATTTTTTTAAGAAAAAATTAAACTATCCTAACAACTTCAATTAAATTGCCATAAAAAAACACAAAAATAGCCATCAGGGGGGGGGGGGGTAAATGATACAGAGGAGATATGCAACAAAAGATACAAAGATATTGAGCCCAGCCCAACAACTAATAACCAAAACGGGGAGGGGTTGTATGCAGAAAAACGGGGGTATGGCCAGTAAAGAGCAATTGGGCCCAGCCCACACTAACAGCAGAAAAACGAAGTGGGGAAGGGAAAAAAAGAAAAAAATGGAGGCGATGCCAAAAAACTCGCTAGGCCTTTGAGCCCAGTCCACCAGCCACGGTCCAATACCCATATTTCCAGCAGACAAAACCCTAAATCCCTCCAGCTCCCCCTTTCACTGTTCACACAAGAAAACCTAGCGCCGTTTCCTTCTCTCGTTCAACTCTCTCTCAAACTTCCGTCTCAAACCAACCTCCACCTCACCGTCATCTACCCTCCTTCTCCTCTCGGATCAACACCTCAATCATACCTCCTCAAAATCAACCTTGCTTCGAATCCTACAAAACAACTGAAACATTAAACAACCACAAAACTACTATAGTTCTGGAAAACTGGTTCATCCTTGACATTCTTGAAGGCAATACGTTGATGAAGGTTGATAGATCCTGAGTCTGATGATGGATCCGAAGCTATACGCAAAAATTGGAGTTGGTTGTTGTTTGCATGTGGAGGTTTGAAGATTGATGACGAAACATGATGAACATCATACAAGTTCTTGGATATTCTGGAAACGTTGGAAGGATCTGGAATTCTTTTTACGGAGATTGCATGTTCTTAAAGTTGAAGGTCTTGGATCGGAAGGTTGATGAACGAAGATCTTGATGATCCGCGAAGGTATGAAGCGAAAATCTAGAACGCGATGGATGATGAATATTTATGAATCTTGAAGTTGGTGATGAACTGAATCTGGAAATCGATTGAAGGCAGTGGAATGTTCTTGAGGAGAGTTGAAGGAGGATGAACACACAGAGTTCAAAATCGTATGAACCTGTTGAAGATTTCTGGAAAAATGATATGAGTATGGTGAACCGGTGATGAATTGATGATTGTTGATGAAGAACATGAAGATGTTCTTCGATAATCTGGAAAAATGATGAATTGGTGAATTTTGAGGATTTCCGGCAAGAACATTGGTGAAGGCTGTATGAGTTTCTGGTGATTTTCTGGACGGGATTGAGGGAGAAGGTGAAGGTTTCCTGGAAAATCCGATGAGAATTATGTGGAGATTGTGATGAAGAAATGCAGTTTCTGGCAAGCTTGAAGATTCCGGCGAGTGGTTACGGCGGTCAGAGATAGTTAGACGGTGATCGCCGATGACTGTTAGGGTTTCCGGTGGGCAGTTATGGTGGCCGCCGGCAATTGCATGTCGGCCGGTGAGGAGCTCCGGTGAGGGGAGAAACGAGGACACGTGTGGGAGTGGGTGGCAGAGAGTGCCAAGTGGCACTCATGCAGGGATTGCAAAAATGCGGTGGTAACCTCTTGAAATTACATGTGGGAGAGCTTAAATAGTGGACAAGTGTCATGGACTTTGTGACTGGGCTTTTTGCATTTTGTGGATACTGGCCCAATGGTTATAATGCTGAGACTTAATGGATTAATGTTGATTAACATGAGGTTAACGTGAATAATGAAATGAAAAATGGATTAACGACGTTAATGGAAAGACTAATACAGACTAATTAATATGCAAATGAATGATTAATAGGCTACTTAAATGAACACTCCAGTTAACGAAAATTAACAGTGCAAATGAAAATCTAATTAAAGTTAAGGCTACATTAATATGAAAATGATTAAGACTAACAACGAAAATTAATATTCAACCTAATCAATTACACCTAATTAATATCTAATTAAAACTATATCTAAAAACTATTTAAATCTAGAAAATCCTATAATATCTATTAAACCATTATTCTACTAAATCTATTTAAAAAGATTAAATCTATTAAATTCTATAAAACAAAAAGAAATCTATTCCATTTAATAAAAGAAAATCTATTCTATTTAATAAAAGAACATCTATTCTATTTAATAAAAGCCTAAAAAAAAGAAATTCTATTAAGTTCTATTAAAATCTATATATAAAAATTTATTAAAATCTATTTAATTTCTAGAAAACCCTATTATCTATTAAAGAAAGAAGTATATTCTAAAAAACCATTTAAAATCTATTTAAAGATATAAAAATGCCATTTAAATCTAATAAAACCTAAAAAGCAATTAAGTCCAATTAAGAGGAAACACGAGACCAAAGCGGAACCAGCGGCAAAACCCGGACACCGAAGCGTCCTCAAAAACCCCGTAAACTGAAAATACCCAGGAAGCGCACGACTTCAAAAATAACCTCCGATTATTTGAACCGGTCTGAAATGCCCAACATATGAAAAAAAAGGCTGTAATCCCGATAAAATCACCATGATTGGAGAAAATGCACTGTATGCGGTATGCGAATGCGAATGCGAAAATGCGTCGAAACATTAACCAGATATGGGAACCGGTTGGTCAAATTTTAGGGTACAACACTAAGTGATTCAAATCTTCCTAAGTACTTTTGGGCGGATGCGGTGAGTATGACATGCTTTGTAAGTAACCGTGTTAATATTAGGCCTATTCTCAAGAAAACTCCTTATGAACTCTTCAAAGGAAGAAAACCAAATATTTCATTCTTTCATATTTTTGGATGTAAGTGCTTTGTCCTAAACACCGACAAAGACAACCTTGGTAAGTTTGACGAGAAATCCGATGAATGTATATTTCTTGGTTACTCTCTTACTAGTAAAGCTTTTAGAATTTACAATAAAAGAACTTTATATATAGAAGAATCTATGCATGTTAAGTTTGATGAATCTAACCCCTCCAAGGAGGATATTGTGGTTTGTGATGATGATGATGATTTTGTAAAAATTCCCAAAGAAGATACTTCTAAAGATATCATTAAAGGACATCAAGATAGACCGGTTCAACAAGATTCCAATGTCAATGATCTACCAAAAGAATGGAGGATTCATAGAGATCATCCTATTGACAAAGTGATTGGAGACACAAGTCAAGGTGTTGCTACAAGATTAAATCTCAAAGATGCATGCTTGAACATGGCATTCGTGTCCCAAATAGAACCTTCCAAAGTTGATGAAGCTCTTGAAGATGATCAATAGATTATTGCTATGCAAGAAGAATTAAACCAATTTGAGAGAAATCAAGTTTCGGAACTTGTTTCTAGACCAAGAGATAAACATATCATTGGAACAAGATGGGTGTTTAAGAACAAACTTGATGATAATGGAATAATTGTTCGAAATAAAACAAGATTGGTGGCTCAAGGGTACAATCAAGAGGAAGGAATTGACTTTGAAGAAACATTCGCGCCGGTTGCAAGGTTAGAAGTTATTAGTTTATTACTTGCTTATGCTTGTGCAATGAACTTTCAGCTATTTCAAATGGACGTCAAAAGCGCCTTCTTGAACGGATACATCAACAAAGAAGTCTATGTCAAACAACCCCCGAGTTTTGAAGACTTCAAGCATCCTTCACATGTATACAAATTGAAGAAATCCCTCTATGGACTAAAACAAGCACCAAGGGCATGGTATGATCATCTAAGTAATTTCTTATGCGAAAAAGGTTTTGAAAAAAGGCAAGGTAGACAAGAGTTTATTCATTAAAAAGATAAAGGATAATACCTTACTTGTTCAAGTCTATACGGACGACATCATCTTTGGTTCAACAAACAAGGAACTATGTGAATAATTTGCGTCGATGATGCAAGGCGAGTTTGAAATGTCTATGATGGGTAAGATGAATTACTTCCTTGGATTGCAAATCAAGCAACTAAAAGATGGAATATTTATCAACCAATCAAAGTATTGCAAAGAGTTGTTAAAGAGATTTGATATGGATAGATGTAAAGCTTTGTCAACACCGATGGGATCCGGAACCTACGTCGATCAAGACGAATCGGGAACATCGGTTGATATTACAAAGTATCGAGGTATGATTGATTCTTATTATATTTGACAGCAAGTTATCCTGACATAATGTTTAGTGTATGTTTATGTGCTCGTTTTCAAGCAAATCCAAAGGAGTCACATCTCACGGCGGTCAAAAGAATCATGAAGTATCTCAAGGGAACGACGAACATTGGCTTATGGTATCCTAAAGGTAGTGTTTATACTTTAATCGGTTATTCTGACACGGATTATGTAGGCTGTAAAACAGATAGAAAAAGCACGAGTGGAACATGTCACATCCTTGGAAATGCACTAGTTTTGTGGTCATGTAAGAAACAAGCATGCGTTGCTCTTAGTACGGCTGAAGCAGAATACATGGCTGCAGGAAGTTGTTGTGCACAAAATCTTCGGCTAAAGCAAAAATTAAGCGACTACGGAATTGATGTTGGATGCATTCCTCTCCGGTGCGACAACACAAGTGGGATCAACATTACAAAGAATACGGTCATGCACTCAAGGACCAAACACATCGACATTCGACATGATTTTCTCCGTGATCATGTGCTTAAAAAAGATGTTGGAGTCACTTTTGTAGATACGCATAATCAACTTGTAGATATCTTCACAAAACCACTCGCGAAAGAACCATTTTTCAAGATTCAGAGAGAACTCGGAATTCTCGATGAAGGTGATATACAATATTTCAAAAGTTGATCATTATAGCATCTATGAGTATCAAGGTACACAAATATGAACTTATCTCTTTTTTGGAAACTTTTGATGCTATATTAAAATTACCGTACCGACAAAATTTTTCAATCTTTCCTATTTTCGCACATCATTAAGTTATTCTTTTTCAAAATTTTCTTGATCAAAAGTTGCCTCAAGATATGTGCTAACATGTTCTATAATTGTTATATCAAGAACCTTCATGATTTTGGAGCTATTTACTCATTGTTTTTTTTCATTTTCTAAATTTTCGAAGGCGTTAATCGGTTAACCTATATGGTTAATCGGTTAACACTGTTTGTTTCTGTTTCCTTTATTTTGTTTGAAAGAGTTAATCGGTTAACCTATATGGTTAAACGGTTAACACTGTTCATTCATATTTTTTTAAAGGAAAATTTATTCAATTCTGTTTTTTAATGTGTGTTTAAGTGCTTTTATTGCATGTGCTTTATGTTCATTCTCACCAACATTCCGTGGGACTCATCTTCTTCTCTTCGACTCCCAATTAAAACCCACTTCTAACTTCTACCCATTCAAAATAACAATCAATCTCACTTTAAAATCCCACTCAAACATTACTCTTTATAAACCACTTCACTCTCTCCATCTTTGTCATAACATCCAACCCTAACCCGAAAATTCATCTTCAAACCCTAGAAATCCCAAATCTTCATCCATGGCTCCATCAAAGAAAGGTAAAGGAAAGATTCCGGAAAGTAGCTCAGCTGTCTTTGAGGAAAATGCTCCAATGGAAAAAACTAAGAAGTGGAGAATGGATTTCATGGTTCGAGTTTGACAACTTCTCAAGGTAAAATATGTCAATCTCAAAGCCATTCAACCACCTACTTTTGATTTTCCAGCATTGCAAAAGTATCAAAAGATTGATAACTTTGTCTCAAATAATGGTCGGTGTTACCCTGATTTAGTGAAATCTTTTATGCACAACTTATCAATTAATCTGAATGATGCTAGACAGCATATGCTTAAGACTAGTGTTAGAGACTTTGAGTTGAGTGAAGATTCGTCGAATATTGCTGCTACACTCAAAATTCTGTATACTGGCTTTTTTCTCCGGAAAGGAGTTAACCATAAAGACGGACCATGGGCTCAGTATGACAAAATGGAATATTACTATAGTATCTGCAGGTTTCCTAGAGAAGTTGTGGTAGCTGGACAACGCACGCCTCATGTTTTATGCTATGTTAAGAATTTGTCGGTGAATGACCAGATGCTTCATTACATTATTTGCTATGTCTTACTTCCAAAGGATTCAAATCATTCCCAAATTAATGATCTCGAGATGCAAGTGCTGTTTGCAATTAAGAATATGATCAAAGTTAGTTGGATATTGACAATGATGTACCATCTTCAACAACAACTTACACTCTCTACCCGACTCCCTTATGGTCGCCTCATTTCAAGCATTTTGGAGTTAACATATTTGGATCTTAATAGGGAACCATCTATTGAAATGAAATCAACAGCAAATGAAATTAATGAGATCACTATTATGAAGAACACCAGAATTGTTAAATGTAATGATGGAACATATAAGTACAAAGATGGATCGTCTACCCCCAACTATCTAATTCCGGAAGGCGGAGTTACCAATGAGTTCCTCTATATCACCATGATGAATCAACACCGAGAAACTACCCGTCCCATCAATTCTCTTTGAAGGCTTGTCTTAAACTCTCAAAACCAAAATGCCGGTAATGATTAAGATGAAGACGAAAGTGCAGAGGATGAGGATGGAAGCGAGGAAATGTCGGAGGATGATGACTAAAACACTTGTTTTATGTTCTTTGTTCTTGTTCTAGCTATTGTTTAAGTTTATGTTTAAGTTCTAGTTCTTTAATACACTTGTGGTTTACTAGCTTATGCTTTTGTTTTATATCCGTGAATCTACCTTACAATGTGCGTGTGTTTTATGTTAATGTATCGTAAAACAAAGTTTTGTTTTTGTGTTAGTATATGTGCTATGTTTACTCTATGTTTGTATGTATGTCAACTTTCATTATTGTGTGCTCCTCTTCCTTTTTGCTAATGCCAAAGGGGGAGAAGGATTGGTTTCTCTAATGTTTCTTTGTGCAAAAAATTTATACCTTTTGTATTAAGGGGGAGCTTTAACTTAGGGGGAGAAACAAGTTTAGAGAAACAAGTCTCAAAGCAAGCTTTCAAAGATTGGTTGTCATCATAAAAAAGGGGGAGATTGTAGAAGCGGGCTTCAAGCACATAAAAGTTTTGATGAAGACAACAAGTTTTCTACGCAACATGTGTATGCAAAAAGCAAGGGACTCAAATGACATCAAGTTTCAAGATGGTGTTCTAGCATATGTCAAATGGATCAAAGCTTCACATACATACTAATCAAGTTTCAAGTATTGAAGATAGAATATTGAACAACAACTCAAAGGTATACCAAATATCAGTTAAAATACTTATACAAGTGTTCAATTATTCATCTCTCACTTCACATATATCATAAGACCTTTTAAAACACTTTTAGTAGCTTACTCTTTTTAAAATTAATTTTGTTTTGAAAAACTTTCAGTGTCAACCGATTAACCCCTATGGTTAACCGGTTAACGATTTCTAAAATTAATTGTTTGCTAAATTATTTACAGTGTTAATCGATTAACCTATACGGTTAACCAGTTAACATCTGTTGTTTTTGAATTTTTTATAACATTAAAGGGGCGTTAACCGATTAACCTATATGGTTAACCGATTAACCCTGAAGCAGTAAGTAAAAAATGATAGCTTTTCATGAAAATATGCATTGTTTTCATTTGTTTTCTGACAGTTTTGCTGCATAAAATTATACCCTTCTGTAGAGGTATATTATACTGTATAAATTCATATCAGTTTTCAAATTTCAATTTACCTCCAAGAAACTTAATCATCAAATTCACTCATTCTCTTCATCTTTCAATTTTTCTTAAAGTGTTCACACAAACAAACTTTTGAGAGAAGCTTTTGAATAAATTTCATACATTATCACAACTTCATCTCATACTTTTCAAAGAACACTTGTATATTTCTTTTGAGTGATATTTGTTTCAAGGAGAAGATCGATCGTGAAGATTGATAGCATTATACTCTCAAGACATCAAATTTATATCAAGATTATCTTTTGTATTACCTTGTTGTCCAGGATTGTTGGAAACAAGTGAGTGTTTGAATAGGATTGTTCTTTCTACACTTTAGTTACCTATATATTAGATAGTAGGCTTCACATTTGGTGTGATTAGGCTATACCATAATTCTAAACTATAGTGAAATCTCTTTCGAGTCGAAAGGGGAGTGGTGTACTCTCGGAGTATGAGGGAAACCACTATAAATTTCTTGTGTCATTTTTTCCTTTCCGCATTATACTTTCAAGTCCTTAACATCTTAACCAAAAAAGAATCAAGAATCAGAAAAAGATTAAAAATAATTTTTGAGAACCTAATTCACCCCCCTTTTAGGCGCATTTACAAGTTACACAGTGCCATCAACGGTCCACCTTAAGATGAAGTACTACACTAGGCGAGGAGGTGTTGTCACCCTCAACAGCGACATAAAGGCAGCCCGACGATGTTTTGAAGCAGTAATGAATGGCCTCATCACCATCGGCCCTTCTCCCTAGGCAATCAAGAAACCTCCACCCATCCAAAAGCATAAGCCAAAAGACCACGTCAATTTCATGGACCTCGACTGCTGCTTCCCCGACAAACAGGACCAGGAAGCAGAATCCGAGCATGCTCCTACAACGGTCAATGGGAAGCCTTCCCACTCAATATGCTCCATTCTAGACAGGGACTTCGAGCTCGCGACCCTCGGTAAGGATACGAGCAGGAACGTGAAGATTGGAGTTGGACTACCCAACCTGGAGAAGAAGCAACTGAAAGTCTGTCTCCGTGAGAACGCCGACCTCTTTGCGTGGAGTGCTGCCGAGATGCCCGGTCTCGACCCCGAGGTCGCCTGCCATCAGCTCTCCTTGGACCCAGCCGCGAAGGTCGTAGTATAACGTAGGCGTAGGCAGTCCCCCGAAAAGTTGGTGGCTGCTGAAAAAGCTGTAAAAGACCTCCTAGAGGCAAATTTTATTTAAGAAGCCTGTCATTCAACCTGGCTGTCCAACGTTGTATTAGTCAAAAATAATAATGGAGAGTGGAGGATGTGTGTTGATTATACAGATCTCAACCAGGCATGTCCCAAGGACACATATCCCCTCCTCAACATCGACAAGCTCGTCGACAACTCGAAGGGCTTTAAATTATTATCCTTCATGGATGCGTATTTGGGATACAATCAGATCCCCATGGCTGAGGCCGACAAACATAACACGACGTTCATGACTGAGTCAGGCAACTATTACTATAATGTAATGCCCTTCGGTCTAAAGAACGTCGGAGCCACCTATCAATAGATGATGAACAAAGTCTTCCGGGGAGAGATTGGCGACATGCTCGAAGTTTACATGGACGACATGATCGTCAAATCACGCACTGAATTCGACCACACGATCCATCTTAAAAAGGTCTTCGAAACGACAAGAAAGTGCAGAATGCGATTCAACCTAGAGAAGTGCACCTTCAGTATGCGGGCAGGGAAGTTCCTCGAATTCTACTTGACCGAACGAGGGATTGAGGAAAACCTAGACAAGTGCCGAGCTTTTTATGAGTTCGTAACGCCAATCACAAAGAAGTCAATCCATTCATTGAATGGGATGCTCGCCTCGCTATCCCGGTTCGTCGCCAAATTCGCACAATATACCCTCCCATTTTTTAGCTATTAAGGAAGGAAGCCATGTTCGAACGGACGGACGAATGCGAGCAGACCCTTCTCCATCTCAAGCGTGTCCTCTCGAAACCACCAGTCCTAACGAGACCGGATGTCGGGGAAACCCTCTACCTGTACCTGGCCGTCTCCACCGAGGCCGTCAGCGCCGTACGGATCCGGGAAGCTCCCGACAGACAAAAGCCAATTTATTTCATGAGCAAGGCCCTCCACGGCCTCGAAGTGAGATACCAGCAGATCGAGAAAGTCGCTCTGGCCCTCATTAACTTGGCCAGAAGGCTACGACATTACTTAGCCCATACTATCATGGTCAGAACAGAGCAACCTATAAAATAGCTGATCGGTAGACCCA
>OZ012736.1:360830964-360833464 GCA_963859935.3 Lathyrus sativus | reverse complement strand
TAATATATATATATATATATATATATATATATATATATATATATATAATATATATATATATATATATATATATATATATATATATTATATATATATATATATATATATATATATATATATATATATATATATATATATATATATATATATATATATATATATATACTGCTCTGTCCCGCTCATCACACGGGGTCGGCCCAATCCATCTCTCCGTCGTGGAGGGCCTAGCTCATTGATCAGTTGTCGCTCGCGGATCAAAACGAGTGTTTTGATGAAAACGTAATACAGCGACAATTCAACTCGGATATCGTCTCAAGGATTCTTTTATGTGATTAATCTACCAAATTCAAAATGGAGGGGGAGTTGGTTTGGTTTCTGATCGGATAAATAAAGAAAATGCAACTAAGCGGTTAAAATAAGTGATTATCAAAATAAGTCAATCTACTGTTTTCGGTTCCGGCTTATCACGGGTTTCTACCTTACCAATTTCCTAAGCGATTTCAATCTCTATTCGATTCCTATGTCAATTAACAAGCGCAAAAGACATAAACTAGATTAACAATCCTATATTCCAAATTAAGCAAACGGATTTAGTTTTCGTGAATTAAGCAAACACGAATTATAAACGCGAATTAAAGAAAAAGCGACGTAACGGCGAATAAAAGCTAAGGATGCAATCATACGAATTTAATCAAAACAATTCTATAAACTAACAGATTAAGCAAAAGCAATTCATAGAATAGTGTTGAAGAGAAACGAATTAGATTGATAAAGTAAAAACCTCAAAGCGTTGGAACGCGATTACAGCAGAATGACTCTAAGGAATTAGCTCTCCATGGTTCTCTCAAAGCTCCGAATGTATTTTTCGAGAAAATGTAACTAGGTGAACAGTAACACGAGTATTTTTCCTTTAAAAAGAAAGCAAATTCGGGTCATAACCCAACTGGGGTCGAAAACATAACCCAGGCCCAATACATGACCCAACACTAAAATAAAATTCTAATGCTGTAACTTCAAACGGAAGTTTAAAATTTTAGGCTCCGAATCTGACTTCGACTCCACCACGAAAGTCGTAGATCTCTCTTAGCTTCCGGCGATTTTTAGAACGCCTCAAACGGATTTCGGAACTCCAGTTATGATCGTTTCCGTGCAGACTGCTAAAGCTGAAAAATAAGTGCGGAATCAAATTAAGCCAAAAATAAAATAAAATATAAAAACAAAATAAAACATAAAAATAATCAAGATAAAGTAAAGAAATGACTAAGTAAAAATATAGGATAAAGTGCATAAATATGCACTGATCACTCATCACGCTGGGAGCGCTTAAGCGTCTCCCCATGGACACAAACCTTAAGATCTATGACATTTTAATATTAATGATTATAGAATACCTTGACGAATATAATGAGAAAAATTTTTAGACAATGACAACGATAATTCTAAAATACAAAAGTGTAGAGACAAGTGTTTGACACTGGTTGGCTTGTGGATTTTTCTCAACCGGTACTCGTAATGTCTTCAAAACTCTTCGAATGCGGAGAAAAAGAGATAATTTTCTTAAAGCATGATATATTTGAGATCATAGCCTATATATAGAATGATAATCATTTAAACTTCTCATTATTTCGAAATGGATTATCTTGACATCCACTTATATTTAAGCACATATTCAATTAAATAATTAATTATTAAATATAATTAATTATTTTATTTACTTACTCAACCGATTAAGATTCTTATATATATATATATATATATATATATATATATATATATATATATATATATATATATATATATATATATATATATATATATATATATAATATATATATATATATATATATATTATATATATATATATATATATATATATATATATATATATATAATATATATATATATATATATATATATATATATATATATTATATATATATATATATATATATATATAATATATATATATATATATATATATAATATATATATATATATATATTATATATATATATATATATATATATAATATATATATACTGCTCTGTCCCCGCTCATCACACGGGGTCGGCCCAATCCATCTCTCCGTCGTGGAGGCCTAGCTCATTGATCAGTTGTCGCTCGCGGAATCAAAACGAGTGTTTTTGATGAAAACGTAATACAGCGACAATTCAACTCGGATATCGTCTCAAGGATTCTTTTATGTGATTAATCTACCAAATTCAAAATGGAGGGGGAGTTGGTTTGGTTTCTGATCGGATAAATAAAGAAAATGCAATTAAGCGTTAAAATAAGTGATTATTAAAATAAGTCAATCTACTGTTTTCGGTTCCGGCTTATCACGGGTTTCTACCTTACCATTTTCCTAAGCGATTTCGATCTCTATTCGATTCCTATGTCAATTAACAAGCGCAAAAGACATAAACTAGATTAACAATCCTATATTCCAAATTAAGCAAACAGATTTAGTTTTCGTGAATTAAGCAAACAATTATAAACG
>OZ012736.1:360798464-360828464 GCA_963859935.3 Lathyrus sativus | reverse complement strand
CCTTGCAGACTGCTAAAGCTGAAAAATAAGTGCGGAAATCAAATTAAGTCAAAAATAAAATAAAATAAAAAACAAAATAAAACATAAAAATAATCAAGATAAATTAAAGAAATGCCTAAGTAAAAATATAGGAGAAAGTGCATAAATATGCACTGATCACTCATCACGCTGGTGTCGCTACTGCGAAAATCGGCGCCGGCTGACAGAAGAGTCGCCACCTTGCGTTATTTATCCCAACGGAGGGAAAGGAAACGCTCGAAGTAAACCTAACGCAAAGACGGGAAAAGGTATGGTCATCGCAACCAAAACCTGGGTTCGGGAGTCGGTTACGCAAGGGGAAGGTATTAGCACCCCTCACGTCCGTCGTACTCGACGGGATCCACGCTTGGTGTTTATAAGGAAAAGAGTGTGTTTATCTATCTACGCTAATGGTCAGTCTGAAAAGAAAAGAAAAGGACAGGACTCGACAGAACATACGGTGTTCTGGGCCTACGTACTCCCTTGTGCAATGGGAAAGTTAGAGTCAACGTAGTTCGACTACCTACGTCTAGACGGGGGGAAGGTTGCTCGCCAGGACATCGCGTCCTGTGCCTACGTACTTCCACACGGCATGGAAGATCAGAGCAAACGTAGTTTGACTGACTACGGCTAATCTGGGCGTTCTCACACAGCAGTGAGAAAATAAACTGGTTTTAAAGGTTCGGGAACCTAAAACTACGGTCTGGTCTCAAATGCACTCGGGCAAGAGAGAAGGGTAACATTAGTCGTCAGCGGGAAAGTCTCGATCGCACAGCCGCTAGAGAACAAAAGGTCAGTTGTTAGTGTGCTCGCTAGGATATCGCATCCTTTGCCTACATATTCTCGTCTGGTACGAGAAATCAGAGCAACTATAGTTCGGCTAACTACGACACAAGCTACTCAAGTGCTTTCTATTGCTAAAGGGAAAAGACACCCTAAAACTATGGTTTGAAGAAGGGAATCTACCTACTGTTATCATGCATGGTTGACCCACCCTAATGTCTATCATAACTCCTCCGCAGCGGAGAAGTTAGAGCTCCTAAGGGATCATGGCAATAGGACTAAACAGCAAACAGGAATCAACTGCAAAGTAAAGAAATACTGGAAATATGCATGAATGCAACAACCAAACAATCAAGGCACAAAGGCCGCAAACCACAGAGGTAAGGGAGCTCAGCTCTACCAAATACCAGCAAGCAAAGCCACTCAATAACGAACAAGCAGAAGGAGAACCACCTCAACTTCTCATGCACACAAAGCCTATCTCTAAGATGCGCCTATCTCAAAAATATCTAGATGAACCCCTAGGTCTAATGCAGCACAGCACCACACAAGTCAAACAACAAAAAGAGAAGGCGAACCAGCCTGATAAACTCCTATCCAAAACTTAAACCCTGAGCAAGCCCCCTAAACAACCCTAAAACAAAACCCTAATCAAACCCCTGAGCAGGACCCCTAAACAAAACCCTAATCAAACCCCTGAGCAAAGCCCTATGCAAAACCCTAATCAAATCTCTAAGCAAAACCCTAAGCAAAAGGAAACAATCCCAGTCTTCAAGCTTTAAGACAAGCTTACCAAAGAAAGGGAGCTAAGTAGGCAGACTCATAGTACCTTCCTCAGGAAAGTACCAGGAGGTTACCACTCAGGAATCATATCCTATGCGGCTCAACAACTGTGAACGGTTTACATTCCTCCTCAGGAGAAACTAAACTCACATGAAGGCTCCAACATCATTGGATACTTGAGAAATCCTACATGAATTAAGGGAACTAAGTGAACAGACCCATAGTGCCTTCCTCGGGAAAGTACTAGGAGGCTTCCACTTAGGAATCATATACCATGTGGCTCAACAACTGTGATCAGTTTACATTCCTCCTCAGGAGAAACTAAACTCACATGAAGGCTCCAACATCATTGGATACTTAAGAAATCCTAGATGAACTAAGGGAACTAAGTGAACAGGCCCATAGTGCCTTCCTCAGGAAAATACTAGGAGGCTTCCACTTAGGAATCATATCCCATGTGGCTCAACAACTGTGATCGGTTTACATTCCTCCTCAGGAGAAACTAAACTCACATGAAGGCTCCAACATCATTGGATACTTAAGAAATCCTAGATGAACTAAGGGAACTAAGTGAACAGGCCCATAGTGCCTTCCTCAGGAAAGTACTAGGGAGCTTCTACTTAGGAATCATATCCCATGTGGCTCAACAACTGTGATCGGTTTACATCCCTCCTTAGGAGAAACTAAACTCACATGAAGGCTCCGACATCATTGGATACTTGAGAAAGAGGTGAGAAGAAAGAATGAAAGACATCCATAGTGCCTTCCTCAGGAAAGTACCATGACCTTCCCTCAGACTCCAGGGTCTCAAACCTCACAAACAGAGAGCAAGCTCCTAGACTAAGACCTCAATCCAACATCCTTGCAAGCTCCACCAAGACTTCATCCAGCCTCCATCTTCAATAAGAAACCACTGGCCCTCAACCCAAAAGAAACTAACTCTGAAGTTCAACCACAGTTGAACTTCAAAGTCAGAAGCCATCAAGACTTCTCCTATTCCCAGGCTCAAACAAAAATAGCAAAACACTCTATAAAAATCTATCAAAAATCTAGGGGAAACCTACATGGCTCTATGATCCCAAGATCAAATCTCAAAGCCTAAGTCAACTTCTAAGGCTACTAAATAATCCCGAACATATGAATGGTCAAGGGTTAACCAGCAAGTTATGAGGTTTCTATTCTCTAACCCTAAAACAAAATCAATCAACCTCTAAAAAAATCTATGAAAAATCTATGGGGAGCATGCATTAGTCTAGTATAACATACTAAAAAACTAGAGCAAAATTCAATACCAAATGAGAGAAATAAAATCAGCAAGGCAGACACACCACAAACCAATTATTCCATATCAATTAAAATGCAAAATAAGAAAATAAAATGCATGATCAAATCAATATTTTTGCATTATAAAATTCTATATTGAAATATGAATCTACAGAAAAAAGAATGGAATTATTTGGACACTCCTACTATTTTTTAGGAATTAATTTCTAACATGATGCAAAACAAAGAAAAAGAAAGAAAATAAAAAAAGGAAATAAAACAGGGGGGGTGAAAATAGCAACACGCATCAGTTATTTAGACTGGGCCCCAAATTGAGGGGGGTGCGTGTAGCAAATAGGGCCCAAGCCCAGCCCAAATCCACCAGCATTCTCTCACGCAGGGGGGGATACGAGTAATTGGAGGGGTGCTTCAGTAAATCAAACTTGGGCTTGGGCCCAACCCAAACCCTAATCCAAGCAATCAAACAACAAAACCAGACTTCTCCTCACAAGTCTGGCTACTGTTCACCACCAAAAAAACCTAACGCCGTCTGCAACTCAACCTTTCTCCTCTCTGAACCTCTCACACAACCTCTCAAGAACTCTCAAACGAAACAACAAACAAAACGCCACAATCTCACCAATAACCCTCTCAATCCATGCCTCAAACAAAATCAAACCCTAACCAAAGCTAAATCTCAACGAATCAACACAAACTGAAGTCGCATCATCAAATAGAAGAAACATGCAACGAGATTGAAGTGATGTGTACCTGGCTGGAGCAAGAACTAGCGAAGAGTTCTTGAAGCTCGTTGGAGAAAAAGGTTCTCAGAATCTCTCAAACGAACCTCCAAACAACTCTCAACCAAGCTCTTTTTCTCAAAATCTCTGGGCGAAGCAAGAACAGGCTGAAGGATTCTTGAAGTTTGTTGAAGTATCTTGAAGCGCGAAGGTTCTTGAAAGCTGATGAAGATCTACAAAGATCGCTGGGAAAACGTGAAGATCTAGGAAGCTTTGGTCTGGATCTGGAGAATCATGGAAGAAGATTGAAGCACGTTTCTCAGTTTAGTTGAAGATTCCTCAAGTTACGAAGAACACGCAGATGTTCTTGACAAAATCTGGGAAAGACGTTGAATCTGGACGAACTAGGTTTTCCGGAGAGATGAATGTGGTTGAAGACCGGAGGAGAAAGAGGGAGATCGGAGGGTTCGGATGAGTTTTTGAGGATTTTCTGCAATTTTTGCAGATTCCGGTGATGGACGGCGGCCGGAGACTGTTAGGGTGGCCGGAGGTAGTTGGTCAAGGTGGATGCATGGCCGGCGGTGACTTTTCCGGTGAGGTGAGAGGAGTGGACAAGTGGCGCTGGGGGAGGCTGCATGCAACACACGTGGCCTGAGTGGGAGTGAGTGGGGCGCGTGGCAGCAGAAGGGAGTGAGAGAGAGAGTGAGTGCGCTGTGACGTGGCGAGAGCTGATGAAATTGTAAAAATGTGGTGGGTCCTCCTCAGTTACACGTGTGGCGCGCCATATATATGACACCTGGCCTGGACTTTTGTTGACTTGGGCTTCTCTGATTATTAAGGATAACTGGCCCAATTATTACTGAGACTAAATGAAATGAAAATTAATGAATTAACGTGAATTAATGGAATTCTGATTAATGAAATACAATGGGTTAAATGAATTAAACAAAATGATTAATAGACTAAACGAAAATGGGTTAAATGGATTAATGATGATTAGATGCAAATGACAATTAAAATCCTAATAATGTTCTAGTTACAATTAAATGGACCACTAATACAAATTTAATAGTCAGACCTAATTAGTCTAATATCCAAAACTGATTAATATCCACTAATACTTAATATTCTAAAAAGATAATATCTAATATACTCTAAAAAAATAATAGAGACTATTAAAACTATTTAATTTCTACATTAAAAATAAAATCTATGTTAAATCTATATTTAAACTAAAACTATTAAAACTCTAATAACCTCTATTTAATCTCTAATAAGATCTACACTATTATTTGAAGGAAAATCTATTATTAATAAAAGAAAATACTATATTCTTTCTATATTATCCTAAAAACATTTAAAAGATATTTAAAATCTATTATATTCTAAAAATGATTAAAAACTATTCAATCTATTAAAAATTCTATAAAGCTCTAAAAAAAAGATTTAAACTATTAAAAAAAATGCTATTAACCTATATAAAAAACTATTAAATTCTAAAAAATGATTTAAAGCTATTAAAATATAAAAAAACCTATTTAAATTCTAAAAAAATCTATAAAGCCTATTTAAAATCCACAAATGGCTATAAAATCCTAAATAATGCAGACAAATGCAAATGACCAACATAAAAGATAGTGCGAAACCAGATCGAAGCAAACAGTAAACCCCCGGGCATCAGAATATCCCGAAAACCACCATGTGAGCTGCAAACACCGAGGAGCGCACAATTTCCCGAAAATAAAACCCTGATGATCTAGGCTGGATCTGAAGTATCCGGTAGATGAAAACCAAGCTGTAACTCTGACATCCTCTGTCTGTGCACAAATGTCCTGCCTCTGATATGCGAATACGAATTGAACCATGAACCAGATAGGAGAATCGGTTGGTCAAATTTTAGGGTGCAACAGCTGCCCCTATTCAAGCGACTTGGACCTGAAGGGTTGAAGAGCGCTCAACCTTCAAACATTCGGAGGTACGAGACGGTTGAATACCAATAAAACCCCGAAAATTTGCCAACCGTGAGACTATACTGTAAAACTGCTTGGGGAATAAAATCCAGAAAACCGAGTCCAGTCATCACGGCAACAAACTGATCAATCATCTGATAAGGAACTCCTGATTTTAACACCCGTTACCTGTGATATCCCAAATAACAAACCCGAGGGTTGCAACAAAACACCTGATCCTCTCACATCGTCTACTGATTGACAGGAAGAGAAATATACTCACATCGTCTAAAGATAGACGGAAAGACACCCATCCCGAAGGAAAAATTCAATACTCACATCGTCTAATGATAGACGGGAAGACACCCTGCAATCCAATACTCACATCGTCTAAAGATAGACGGGAAGACACCCAAAATCCATACTCACATCGTCTAATGATATACAGAAAGACACCCAAAATCGAAAGAGAAATTCAATACTCACATCGTCTAAAGATAGACGGGAAGACACCCAAAATCCATACTCACATCGTCTAAAGATAGACGGGAAGACACCCATAATCCCGAAGGAAAAATTCAATACTCACATCGTCTAATGATAGACGGGAAGACACCCAAAATCCATCAATACTCACATCGTCTAATGATAGACGGGAAGACACCCAAAATCCAATACTCACATCGTCTAAGGATAGACAGGAAGACACACAAAATCCAATACTCACATCGTCTAAAGATAGACGGGAAGACACCCAAAATCCATACTCACATCGTCTAATGATAGACGGGAAGACACCCATAATCCCGAAGGAAAAATTCAATACTCACATCGTCTAAGGATAGACGGGAAGACACCCAAAATCCAATCTCGAGACCATCCATCAAACTTCAGAATCCTTTCGTCTACGGGAATTGATGGAAAGAACA
This sequence comes from Lathyrus sativus, assembly GCA_963859935.3. Taxonomy (NCBI): domain Eukaryota; kingdom Viridiplantae; phylum Streptophyta; class Magnoliopsida; order Fabales; family Fabaceae; genus Lathyrus; species Lathyrus sativus. The sequence continues at coordinate 360,821,999 of OZ012736.1, read as the reverse complement.
ATATCCTTAAAGGGGCCACATCATCAGTATGGACCGACGGGAAGAAAACCACCTTCAAAGAGCCATGTTGTCAATAAGGATCAACAATCAGGAAACTCGAACATTCTTCAAAGAGCCTCGACGCCAATAAGGATTGACGGTCCGAAAATCCCTCTTGAAATGTCATCTCATCCAATAAACAGAAAGAAAACCACTATCCGAAAGATCGCTTTGAAACCCCTCAATATCTAAAGATAGCCGGAGAAGACTCACTAGTGAAACACACCATTCGTATGATCTGACGATAAGAAACCCGCTGAAAAACCACCTGAAACTTTACATCGTCTACTGATAGACGGAAAGAAAACCATATGCTAGAGAACCCCATCTTGAAACCCCGCTGAAAAGATCACTCGAAACTTCACATCGTCTACTGCTAGACGGAAAGAACACCAATTAGAGAAACCCCGTCTTGAAACCCTACTGAAAAATTAACCGAAACTTCACATCGTCTACTGCTAGACGGAAAGAAAACCACTAGAGGAACCCCCATCTTGAAACCCCACTAAAGAAAATCACCCAAAACTTCACATCGTCTACTGATAGACGGAAAGAAAACCACTATATTCAAACTCAAGACGTCTAATGATAGACGGAGAAATCCACTTATTGGAGGAACGCATCGTCAATATGAATTGACGGGAGGAAAAGTCTGTCGATACCAGTTGACTGATTGATCAAAGCATAACTGTTGTATGATCTGAAATACGAATAGACCGCTGAATTGTCTGAACACTGCTGCTGGATAAATGCCCCCCGAACTGATTATAGAGTAATTCACGTGCCATACGAGGCTGATAGAAAACCTGGCTTATGCTTCGTATGCATATGCATATGTTTGAATCTTCCTATGGCATAATGCTCCATTCAGGATGGAAATGCTACGCATTTTGAGGATGAATTGCGAGTATGATGCAAATATGATGCAAATATGATGATGCATGCAATATGCTAATGCGGGCTCGGGCTGCTGGAGAAAGTCGGGTACAGAAAACCACTTCAGCAAAATAAATGCTGAAGACGAAGCCAACTCCGCTGGGGATAGACCGGATATCACATAATTATTCCAGCAAAACAAATGCTGGAAGAGTGAAATCAACTCCGCTGGGGAAATTGGGAACTTAACCACGCACCTCGTTGAAGTAACACCCTGCTGGGGAATATAACTCTGCTGGGGAATAGCAGATGTGCCAAATATGATTGGACTTCTCTGGGGATAGCTTACCCGTGCCAATGAAAAATTGGGCTTTGCTGGAGAAAAATAGCCGGAGTCTTCCTGCGTACTGATGACGATTGGATTTGGGAACCGATGCGCCAACATGGATGGGCCTCACAGTGATCGCCAACATGGATTTGGACTCTTAGGCTATCTGTGAGGGGTCAGGTACGACTGACGCTGGAAAACATTCTGTCTGAATACACAGTCTCCTGGTTGAAGAGTCAAAGGATAGTGACACGACTTCCCGACATCTGTCTCGCACTCGAAAATCGACTGAATCTGCTCGAATAGCTCTGAATAACCCTGATGATACGGAGAAGAACAATCCTTTCGCTTCTGATATGCCCCAGCCTGCGGGATCTCTGTGGGGATAGTCCTCAAAAGGGAATCTGAACATTCGTACCCCGTTGGTCTGATATGAACTGCCCCAGCATTCTGAACTTCGGAGAAATACTTCACACCAAATGCCCCTCGAGTAAAGAATAACTTCTGCGCTCTTAAGATGGCCTGCCCCTGATTAGCTGATCCAGAGCAGTACCTCCAACTACGAGAGATTTACCGAATCTCGACCTGATTGCCCCAGAGTAACTGACTTTGAATGGCTGACCTGACTGGGGAGCACTTAATGGTTTGCCCCGGCTTGCGGAGCATTCGGGCGTTCTGCATTCTATCCTAACCATACCTTCCATTGTAGAAAACTTTCCTGCTGTCAAGCGCTTACTCGCAAGTAAAACAAGTTGTTCTGCGTAAAAGACGTATTAATGCAACACATATGATAGTTTTGACATCCAATCTGTTCACTGGGAGAAGGGAAAAACAGTTTATAGCATATAATGCACAAAACATTTATCAACATCAGTACCAACATGGTAAGAGGAACCCTTTCAGGAGTCAGAATCGACGCGACCTTTACCGAAGTATGCTTTCGAAACAACCTGCTTCAATTAGGACTTTTGAAGGTTATAACGTGGTCAGGTTCACGGTTTTGAAGGAAAGGATAAAGGCTCAAAGTTTATTTTAACCCACCCATTCTCCTTGATGTTCTCCGATCCTATGTTCAGCTAATTCGACCTTAGCACTCACCTCTCAGAGGCTGAAAGATAGGAGTGATAGTTCGAGAAATTATGATTGTTGGGAGTGACAGCCACTCACCTTTCGTCTTTGACACTTGAGGTCACACGACTCGTATTTCACTTGAGGATTTCTCTATCCTTTTATCTTTTTTCTTTTCATATCCCTAACTTTTGCCTGGACTGACTCTTTTTGAGTTCTTTTGGTTTTTTTGAGTCCAGCGGGATGCCCTCATTTTTGCCTAAGTCAATTGTTTTCTTTTCTTGACTTAGCGGGCTTTTGATTTTTTCTCTTTTTTCTTTCGGACAAGTCGTGTGACGCTGGTTGTCTGACTCTTTGGGGAATGATGTGACTGTTTCACTCCTAATGCTGAACCATTGTGGTTTCTTAGGCACGACCTCTAGAGGTGTGACTGATCCTCGAACGGACACTCCTTTTGCAACTTGAACGCTCGGTCAAATTAGCTAACACCTACCCTGCCCCAGGTTAAGATTGAGGGTTTTTCATCCACAGAAAGAAACTCCTACTACAAGGCTCAAAGGGGTTGACAAGGGATTATCTTCCTTATATCTCCGGTGTTTAGGGATTTGAAACAATGCCTGTACATCATCAGCAGGTTTTGTTTCAAAAAGCATACAATCGGAATTTTGCATGTCGTTCATTTTCGTCATCCTCCCCAGATTCCTCTTAACCAGGCGTTGGACATTTGTAAAGACAATTAGTGAACACGAATGGATTTAATCAAAACATGCATATTTATTTCATTATCATCAATTGAATGTAAACAACAAGTTTTACAAACAAGATTGCATTTTAAACAAGAAAGGAACTACAAACATAAAGAAATGACAAGATAAAACACAGAAAAGTGCCAGCTTCCGAGAACCGGGCTTTCACAGCTGCCCTGCTGCTGAACCAGCCATCTTCACAATCAGTTATTAGAGGCAACCTGAAGCTGTCCTGATCTGCTTTCAACGACCCAACCAAATTATAGAGCCCCTCCTCCTCATTCAGATGATTTTGGACCCTTCCTGTCCGAAGTTGATTGCCGCACTATCAAGTAAGTCCTGCACTTTGTGCTTAAAAGCCAGACAATCTTCAATATTGTGCCCCGGTGCTCCTGAATGGAAATCACAGCGCTCCTTGATATCATAACCTGCTGGAGGCGTACCTGTCAGCGGAGCTAACTTCCTCTTCTCGACCAACTGTAATCGTAGCAACACCTGAAGAAGTTCGGCATACGGCATCGGAGGCACACTAAATACCCTCAACGGCCTCTGATTTTGAGCTCTTCGCTGATTGGGATGTTGTTGACTCTGCCACTGTTGAGATCGTTGCTGTCGTCGCTGGTACCGGGTTGACTGCTGGACAACCTTCGTAGCCAATACAACATCGGTTTATTGACTTTCACTGCACTGACTAAAGCACTCCTTATGCTTAGCCATTTTCTTTCTCAAATCTGCCCCAAGAATAGGCAACAGTTGTGGGCATGGAGATTCTGACACCATGGAGTCCAGGATACGTTTCTGACCTACTGCAGCTTTGGAAACATCCATCATCTTAGCATTAACTGAGACAGGACCAGTACGTACAGCTACACTGCTCGGCGTGAATTCAATATCTTTTGAGTCAACCAGGTCTTGAACATTGTGCTTAAAAGCATGACAACCCTCGATGTTGTGTCCGAGTGCCCCAGAATGAAATTCACATTGCTTACTGGTATCGTACCCATAAGGAAGTGCTCCTGCTGGTGGTTCCAACGTTCTCTTTTCAACCTTTTTGAACCTCAATAAAGTCTGCAAGAGCTCAGCATACGTGGAAGGTGGCGCCTCAAATAACCTCTTTGGCTTTCCTTCCTGAATCCTCCGTTGAGCCGGATGTACCCTTGGTTGTACTTGCTCAGGTTCCACAGGCACAGGTGGCACGAGCTTCTTCACTGCGGCTTCAAATAGCTGATCATCCTCTTTCCTAAGCACACTCTTGACTACTTCCATGATCAAGCTCATTTGGGTCTTCAGCTGACTATTTTCCTCTTTGAGAATCTTCTGCTCCAGACGCATCTCTTGCATTTCTCTCATCATCTGCCCCAGCTGGCTTCGGACTTCAATCCATTCAACCTGATTCTGTTCCATATCTCTGAAGGAATTCCTGCAACAAACTGGACGATGAGGAAATAAGACCCACGGTTCTGATGTACCTGTTAAATGATAACGCAATGCAGAAAGCAAACACATATTCAAGACAAGGCAAATAGAAACTCAAGCTATAAGCACACAGACGAACATCTCCCACACATGTGTAACCAACAAAAGCAGCACGTAAGCACAAATGAGTACGAATACAATGACCCCAGCCAACAATCCTGGTGGTGGTCAGCCAACAATAGTGCACAAAAGCTAAACGGGTTAGGCAGAGAAAACAGATGCGACACCCGGCACCGAAACCTCTAGAAACTTCTCCCATATTCAACTGAACTCTCCGTTTGAAATTCTTCAGAACACACACTTCCCGTGGAGTCTTCCATGACATTAACTGACGAACCCACACAACTGGATGACGGTGAACTGTTAATCTGAACCAAACCCTGGGGCGTGATGAAAATCCGGTTAGAGTCTAACAGATCCTGAACCTGACTTCTAAGCACCTTACAATCATTTGTTGAATGCCCCTGTGCCCCAACATGGTACTCACAGCGGGCGCTGGCATCAAAACCTGGGGGATATGGTGGAATCAATGGATTAGTCTCTTTCGGCACTATCAATCCACTTCTGACCAGATCTGGCAACAACTGACTGTACGGCACCGGTAGCTGAGTAAACTGCCTTTCAGGTTTCCTTGGTCTTCGCTGGGCGTGCTGACGCGGTCGACGACAGGATGACCGTTGACTTGAACTGTCTGAAAACTGATCCTGAGATGCTAGAGATTCTGAGACGACGTCATTTCCTTCTTCCCACTCTTCTTGAGAACTGACAACTGACTCATTCTTATCAACTGGGATATAAGGAGCATCTCGAAGCTTCCCACTCTTGAGTCCTCTCTCAACAAGCTCCCCCATTCTCATCAGGCCCACAAAGCTTGTGCAACCGAACAATTTGTCATAATAATGGCCTTTCAGAGTACCCACGAAGACGTCAACCATTTCTCTTTCCTGAAGCGGTGGTTGAACACTAGCAGCTAATTCTTTCCATCTTTGCACATACCCTCTGAATGGTTCATTCTCCGCCCAAGATAATTCTTGCAGATGTACGAGACTAGGAGCCATATCCAGGTTGTAATCGTACTGCTTCAGGAAAGCTCTGGCTAAATCCACCCATGATCGAATCTGATTACTCTCTAACTGCGCATACCACCTCAAAGATGCCCCAGTCAGACTATACTGAAAGCAATGGATCATCAATTTGTCATTTCGCACAAACGCAGTCATTCTTCGACAGAACATCATCAAATGCAACTTCGGACAGCTATCTCCCGTGTACTTTTCAAATTCCGGCATTTTGAACTTGTAAGGCAACACCAGGTCAGGGACCAAACACATGTCTGCAGCATTCAGGTCAACATCATCTTTGACCTCCAAAGCTTTAATTCTTTTCTCCAATACTCGGAACCTTCTATCACTTTCGAGGGCTCTTGAGTTTACAGTCCTGGCTACTGGAATATATCTGTGTGGATTCCTCTCAGGGAAAACAGCACCTTGATTGTTGACAGGAGAAGGACGTTCATTTCGGGCAGCAAACTGCTCATGTCGATCTTGGTTCTCCACAGTCGGCTGTACAACTTGGTCTGCAGTCAGGTTGTTCGCTTGCGGGAAGTCTTCCATAGAATCATACCGAGGGTGGGACGTCATAGTAAACCCTGTCAAGGTGTTAGGAGCCTGGAAATTGCCTTCAGACATAGCTACCAATTACCTGTAACTGACTACACTGCTTGATTCTGCTCAAATCTGCTTCATCCCCTTGGTCGTCTTCAACACTCCACACTTGCCTCGAACAATCCCCCGAGAATCACCCTCTGGTGAAAACAAAGGCTGGATAAGTGCTCTGGCCAGCTAGAGAAATGCTATGCAATATGATTTATGCAGACAGAAAAAATGCTAACGTGCATGTGTGCATTGGGGATATTTCCCCTCCAATTCCAGTGTCACGATAGCAAGACAAGATAAACCATAAAGACAATATTTGGAAAAACCCTCATATATTTAAGAAACAGTATCACCAAGTCGTTACACAACTATGTTCCATACAACTGGTATGATAAAGGAGGATCCCGACCAACATGCCTGGTGGTGATCTCAACACAACAGAATACAAGAGAGAAATCAAGTGCGGGTACGGTCGCAGAAATCCTCGAGCAACTTCTTCGTCTCTGCGTGATCCGGTCGATAAATCAAGCCTTCTATCAACTGATCCCTTTTCCTGACCGTTCCCTGGATATCTCTGACAAAGTCTTCCCAAGCCTTATCCTGGGCACCATCCCCAGGTTTGGGCCTCTTGATGTCTGCTCTGCGCTGACAATCTTCCAGATTCTTCAAGGCATCAATCAGCTTGCGTTCGGCCTCGTATCGACGGCTTGCTTCTTCTTCAAGCTCTTCAGTCTTCACTCTAACCTGTTCTCCCAACTGAGCAACTTGTGTCTTTAGCTCTTCTTCCCGTTCTTTGTGTTTGGCCATAGTGAGATCCCAATGCTCTCTGAACTTAGCTAACTTCGTGTAGGCCCTTTCCAGCTCTTGTTTCTTAGTAGCCAATACACTGCTAACTGAGTCTACATCTAACTCTAGACGCTTCTTGGTTTCAGTCAACTCCAATAAAGTAGTCTTCAGATGTTTCAAAGTTTCGGCCTGTTGCTTGGAAAAATATCCTGTTTCAATCTTTTCATGACGAAGCTGGGCATTCTCTTTCTCTAAAGCCTCTTTAGCCTTTGCTAGCTCTTCTTTCTCCGCCATTAGCTGCTTGTATACCTGTATGTCTATAGTGGTGGGCTCCTCCACCGGAGCAGGATAAAATGGCTGAACTGCAGGATAAGGCATAAGGAATTTCGTAGCTCGTTCACGAATCCATTCCACATACGGACCAAGAACTCGAGTACTCCCTCTGCTACCTGAAGGCTTCCCTCTCTTATGCAGGTTTTTCCATGCTTTCTCAAGCTTGATTAACATCTCTTCCTCTATTGCCCCAGTGAGATACAGAGATTCCTGTATCTCTTCGGGCTTCGGCGCTTCCTGAGGTGCATACCCAAACTGCCTGATTAATAAGGAAGGGTTGTAATTGACACACCCTTTCCTTCCTATCAAAGGAACATTAGGGAATCCTTCGCATCTGTATATGACCTCAACTCCGAACACCTCCTCATTAACCCACACCACATTCTCAGAAGTCAACCCCATCAAGCGCTTAGGCCATCCTAAAGAGTCAATAGAAGTGACAAAAGGCCCCGACTTCGGCATATGACTAGTGAACCACCTACACAGTAGAGGTACACAGCAAGAGACATTCCTTCCTCGCCGCTTTTCATTTTGGTAGTGAGTGGAATGGTGGATATCTCCCAGCAAGGTAGGAACTGGGTTCTTTGCAGCCAGAATATAGAAAGCATCTGCGTCAACAAAATCAGGAATGTTTGGGAACAATACAATGCCATAAACACACACAGCAAGGATGGCGTCAAAAACAACCCATCCACCCTTCTTGGCATACTCCCGAGCCTTCTCCACCAAAACATCCAACGGAAATCCCCACACATCTCCTCTTCTGATCATCTTTCCTGTCAGCTCAAACTCTCCTAAGTACAGAATAGAAGAAAGCTCAGCCAGATTAGGCTTAGCGTCCGTGTGATAGAAAGGAATCTGCTCGCGAATCGGTATATCCAAGAGTGCAAAATACTCCTCCAGGGTAGGAGCCAATACAAAATCAGGAAATACGAAACACCTGAGCTCAGCATCATAAAACTGCAACAGGGTATAAATGCCGCTGATCTCATAAGCCGAGGGCTGGTAAACATAAGTCAGGATCCTCCCATATGTCTTCCTGAAATCTCCCATCACCTTCTTCTTAGCAATAGTAATCAGCTCTGACAACAGACTGATATCTGGAGACGGGAATTTGTAGGGTAACACTCTCTTCATGGCTTCCATATCTTGCTAGGAAACAAACACCGGAACTGGGAGGGAAAATATGTACCTGCAATACACATACGTTAGTTGGATGCAAATGGTGATGCAATAATGCAATATGATAAATGATGCAATCAGTGAACACAGGGGCCATGTTGTAACCTGAAGAGGAACATCTCTGTGATATCAAGAACAGAAAACCACCACAGTCACCAGAACTCCATGACACTAACTATCACCTGATACTCAAAATACCAATCCCCTGGTAAGAGATCCATCTGAACCTCTGTATCTGACGAGAAGACCATCTGATAATAGTATCAACCTCAAACAAGAAACCCCTCTGATCCCAACAACACCAGTTAACGAGCCAAGAAAACCATCTGATAAATACTGAATCATGGTTTCTGGAGGCTAGTTTTCCTGCAATAACCCAATCCCCCTCACAGGTATGGACCTAATCCACGGACAAAGGTGCGGCATCCTATGCGGTCATCAGCGTCACAGACTTTCATGAGTGACGATACGATTCCCAGAAGGAGTGGCATCATCAAGTCATGAAGAGGCCTCAGTTAGCTGACTTCCAAATGATCGGTCCCCAGAGTCGACAATCCCCACGTCTGGACTCCCCTCAGATCCTCAGGATCGGAAAGGAGCACCTCTGCGAGAACCTCGTCTGAGCGCAGATTTCATAGGGAACTGTGCCTGCTCAGCAGACAGGTCCGTCTACTACTCTCCGCAACTATGTCTAGGTGCATACTCAAGCCCAGGTCCGGCTTCTCACTCATAGCAACCTCCCTCTCCCACAGCAATAATCATAATAATATAATGCTGAAAGTAAATGCGGAAAGGTAAAGGTGCGGGAAAGTAAAGTGCGGAAAAGTAAAACACATATGCACAACACCCAACATATAAACACCCAAGCGCTAGGATTGACTCGCGTAGGGGATGGGAAACGGTCCCAGCATAAGGGATGGGAAAAGTCCCTAGATGCTATAAAGTCCCCAGCAGAGTCGCCAGCTGTCGCTACTGCGAAAATCGGCGCCGGCTGACAGAAGAGTCGCCACCGTGCGTTATTTATCCCAACAGAGGGAAAGGAAACGCTCGAAGTAAACCTAACGCAAAGACGGGAAAAGGTATGGTCATCGCAACCAAAACCTGGGTTCGGGAGTCGGTTACACAAGGGGAAGGTATTAGCACCCCTCACGTCCGTCGTACTCGACGGGATCCACGCTTAGTGTTTATAAGGAAAAGGGTGTGTTTATCTATCTACGCTAATGGTCAGTCTGAAAAGAAAAGAAAAGGACAGGACTCGACAAAACATACGGTGTTCTGGGCCTACGTACTCCCTCGTGCAATGGGAAAGTCAGAGTCAACGTAGTTCGACTACCTACATCTAGACGGGGGGAAGGTTGCTCACCAGGACATCGCGTCCTGTGCCTACGTACTTCCACACGGCATGGAAGATCAGAGCAAACGTAGTTCGACTGACTACGGCTAATCTGGGCGTTCTCACACAGCAGTGAGAAAATAAACTGGTTTTAAAGGTTCGGGAACCTAAAACTACGGTCTGGTCTCAAATGCACTCGGGCAAGAGAGAAGGGTAACATTAGTCGTCAGCGGGAAAGTCTCGATCGCACAGCCGCGAGAGAACAAAAGGTTAGTTGTTAGTGTGCTCGCTAGGATATCGCATCCTATGCCTACATATTCTCGTCTGGTACGAGAAATCAGAGCAACTGTAGTTCGGCTAACTACGACACAAGCTACTCAAGTGCTTTCTATTGCTAAAGGGAAAAGACACCCTAAAACTATGGTTTGAAGAAGGGAATCTACCTACTGTTATCATGCATGGTTGACCCACCCTAATGTCTATCATAACTCCTCCGCAGCGGAGAAGTTAGAGCTCCTAAGGGATCATGGCAACAGGACTAAACAACAAACAGGAATCAACTGCAAAGTAAAGAAATACTGGAAATATGCATGAATGCAACAACCAAACAATCAAGGCACAAAGGCCGCAAACCACAGAGGTAAGGGAGCTCAGCTCTACCAAATACCAGCAAGCAAAGCCACTCAATAACGAACAAGCAGAAGGAGAACCACCTCAACTTCTCATGCACACAAAGCCTATCTCTAAGATGCGCCTATATCAGAAATATCTAGATGAACCCCTAGGTCTAATGCAGCACAGCACCACACAAGTCAAACTATACAAAGAGAAGGCGAACCAGCCTGATAAACTCCTATCCAAAACTTAAACCCTGAGCAAGCCCCCTAAACAACCCTAAAACAAAACCCTAATCAAACCCCTGAGCAGGACCCCTAAACAAAACCCTAATCAAACCCCTGAGCAAAGCCCTATGCAAAACCCTAATCAAATCTCTAAGCAAAACCCTAAGCAAAAGGAAACAATCCCAGTCTTCAAGCTTCAAGACAAGCTTACCAAAGAAAGGGAGCTAAGTAGGCAGACTCATAGTACCTTCCTCAGGAAAGTACCAGGAGGTTACCACTCAGGAATCATATCCTATGCGGCTCAACAACTGTGAACGGTTTACATTCCTCCTCAGGAGAAACTAAACTCACATGAAGGCTCCAACATCATTGGATACTTGAGAAATCCTACATGAATTAAGGGAACTAAGTGAACAGATCCATAGTGCCTTCCTCGGGAAAGTACTAGGAGGCTTCCACTTAGGAATCATATCCCATGTGGCTCAACAACTGTGATCAGTTTACATTCCTCCTCAGGAGAAACTAAACTCACATGAAGGCTCCAACATCATTGGATACTTAAGAAATCCTAGATGAACTAAGGGAACTAAGTGAACAGGCTCATAGTGCCTTCCTCAGGAAAATACTAGGAGGCTTCCACTTAGGAATCATATCCCATGTGGCTCAACAATTGTGATCAGTTTACATTCCTCCTCAGGAGAAACTAAACTCACATGAAGGCTCCAACATCATTGGATACTTAAGAAATCCTAGATGAACTAAGGGAACTAAGTGAACAGGCCCATAGTGCCTTCCTCGGGAAAGTACTAGGGAGCTTCCACTTAGGAATCATATCCCATGTGGCTCAACAACTGTGATCAGTTTACATCCCTCCTCAGGAGAAACTAAACTCACATGAAGGCTCTGACATCATTGGATACTTGAGAAAGAGGTGAGAAGAAAGAATGAAAGACATCCATAGTGCCTTCCTCAGGAAAGTACCATGACCTTCCCTCAGACTCCAGGGTCTCAAACCTCACAAACAGAGAGCAAGCTCCTAGACTAAGACCTCAATCCAACATCCTTTCAAGCTCCACCAAGACTTCATCCAGCCTCCATCTTCAATAAGAAACCACTGGCCCTCAACCCAAAAGAAACTAACTCTGAAGTTCAACCACAGTTGAACTTCAAAGTCAGAAGCCATCAAGACTTCTCCTATTCCCAGGCTCAAACAAAAATAGCAAAACACTCTATAAAAATCTACCAAAAATCTAGGGGAAACCTACATGGCTCTATGATCCCAAGATAAAATCTCAAAGCCTAAATCAACTTCTAAGGCTACTAAACAATCCCTAACATATGAATGGTCAAGGGTTAACCAGCAAGTTATGAGGTTTCTATTCTCTAACCCTAAAACAAAATCAATCAACCTCTAAAAAAATTTATGAAAAATCTATGGGGAGCATGCATTAGTCTAGTATAACATACTAAAAAACTAGAGCAAAATTCAATACCAAATGAGAGAAATAAAATCAGCAAGGCAGACACACCATAAACCAATTATTCCATATCAATTAAAATGCAAAATAAGAAAATAAAATGCATGATCAAATCAATATTTTTGCATTATAAAATTCTATATTGAAATATGAATCTACAGAAAAAAGAATGGAATTATTTGGACACTCCTACTATTTTTTTGGAATTATTTTCTAACATGATGCAAAACAAAGAAAAAGAAAGAAAATAAAAAAAGGAAATAAAACAGGGGGGGTGAAAATAGCAACACGCATCAGTTATTCAGACTGGGCCCCAAATTGAGGGGGGGTGCGTGTAGCAAATAGGGCCCAAGCCCAGCCCAAATCCACCAGCATTCTCTCACGCAGGGGGGGATACGAGTAATTGGAGGGGTGCTTCAGTAAATCAAACTTGGGCTTGGGCCCAACCCAAACCCTAATCCAAGCAATCAAACAACAAAACCAGACTTCTCCTCACAAGTCTGGCTACTGTTCACCACCAAAAAAACCTAACGCCGTCTGCAACTCAACCTTTCTCCTCTCTGAACCTCTCACACAACCTCTCAAGAACTCTCAAACGAAACAACAAACAAAACGCCACAATCTCACCAATAACCCTCTCAACCCGTGCCTCAAACAAAATCAAACCCTAACCAAAGCTAAATCTCAACGAATCAACACAAACTGAAGCCGCATCATCAAATAGAAGAAACATGCAACGAGATTGAAGTGATGTGTACCTGGCTGGAGCAAGAACTAGCGAAGAGTTCTTGAAGCTCGTTGGAGAAAAAGGTTCTCAGAATCTCTCAAACGAACCTCCAAACAACTCTCAACCAAGCTCTTTTTCTCAAAATCTCTGGGCGAAGCAAGAACAGGCTGAAGGATTCTTGAAGTTTGTTGAAGTATCTTGAAGCGCGAAGGTTCTTGAAAGCTGATGAAGATCTACAAAGATCGCTGGGAAAACGTGAAGATCTAGGAAGCTTTGGTCTGGATCTGGAGAATCATGGAAGAAGATTGAAGCACGTTTCTCAGTTTAGTTGAAGATTCCTCAAGTTACGAAGAACACGCAGATGTTCTTGACAAAATCTGGGAAAGACGTTGAATCTGGACGAACTAGGTTTTCCGGAGAGATGAATGTGGTTGAAGACCGGAGGAGAAAGAGGGAGATCGGAGGGTTCGGATGAGTTTTTGAGGATTTTCTGCAATTTTTGCAGATTCCGGTGATGGACGGCGGCCGGAGACTGTTAGGGTGGCCGGAGGTAGTTGGTCAAGGTGGATGCATGGCCGGCGGTGACTTTTCCGGTGAGGTGAGAGGAGTGGACAAGTGGCGCTGGGGGAGGCTGCATGCAACACACGTGGCCTGAGTGGGAGTGAGTGGGGCGCGTGGCAGCAGAAGGGAGTGAGAGAGAGAGAGTGAGTGCGTTGTGACGTGGCGAGAGCTGATGAAATTGTAAAAATGTGGTGGGTCCTCCTCAGTTACACGTGTGGCGCGCCATATATATGACACCTGGCCTGGACTTTTGTTGACTTGGGCTTCTCTGATTATTAAGGATAACTGGCCCAATTATTACTGAGACTAAATGAAATGAAAATTAATGAATTAACGTGAATTAATGGAATTCTGATTAATGAAATACAATGGGTTAAATGAATTAAACAAAATGATTAATAGACTAAACGAAAATGGGTTAAATGGATTAATGATGATTAGATGCAAATGACAATTAAAATCCTAATAATGTTCTAGTTACAATTAAATGGACCACTAATACAAATTTAATAGTCAGACCTAATTAGTCTAATATCCAAAACTGATTAATATCCACTAATACTTAATATTCTTAAAAGATAATATCTAATATACTCTAAAAAAATAATAGAGACTATTAAAACTATTTAATTTCTATATTAAAAATAAAATCTATGTTAAATCTATATTTAAACTAAAACTATTAAAACTCTAATAACCTCTATTTAATCTCTAATAAGATCTACACTATTATTTGAAGGAAAATCTATTATTAATAAAAGAAAATACTATATTCTTTCTATATTATCCTAAAAACATTTAAAAGATATTTAAAATCTATTATATTCTAAAAATGATTAAAAAGTATTAAAAATGATTAAAATGATTAAAAATCTATTATATTCTATAAAGCTCTAAAAAAAAGATTTAAACTATTAAAAAAAATGCTATTAACCTATATAAAAAACTATTAAATTCTAAAAAATGATTTAAAGCTATTAAAATATAAAAAAACCTATTTAAATTCTAAAAAAATCTATAAAGCCTATTTAAAATCCACAAAAGCCTATAAAATCCTAAAAAATGCAGACAAATGCAAATGACCAACATAAAAGATAGTGCGAAACCATATCGAAGCAAACAGTAAACCCCCGGGCATCAGAATATCCCGAAAACCACCATGTGAGCTGCAAACACCGAGGAGCGCACAATTTCCCGAAAATAAAACCCTGATGATCTAGACTGGATCTGAAGTATCCGGTAGATGAAAACCAAGTTGTAACTCTGACATCCTCTGTCTGTGCACAAATGTCCTGCCTCTGATATGCAAATACGAATTGAACCATGAACCAGATAGGAGAATTGGTTGGTCAAATTTTAGGGTGCAACAGCTGGGAGCGCTTAAGCGTCTCCCCATGGACACAAACCTTAGGATCTATGACATTTTGATATTAATGATTATAGGAATACCTTGACGAATATAATGAGAAAGATTTTTAAACAATGACAACGATAATTCTAAAATACAAAAGTGTAGAGACAAGTGTTTGACACTGGTTGGCTTGTGGATTTTTCTCAACCGGTACTCGTAATGTCTTGAAAACTCTTTGAATGGAGAGAAAAAGAGATAATTTTCTTATAGCATGATATTTGAGATCATAGCCTATATATATAATGATAATCATTTAAAATTCTCATTATTTCGAAATGGATTATCTTGACATCCACTTATATTTAAGCACATATTCAATTAAATAATTAATTATTAAATATAATAAATTATTTTATTTACTTACTCAAACGATTAAGATTCTTATATATATATATACTGCTCTGTCCCGCTCATCACACGGGGTCTGCCCAATCCATCTCTCCGTCGTGGAGGGCCTAACTCATTGATCAGTTGTCGCGCGCGGATCAAAACGAGTGTTTTTGATGAAAACGTAATACAACGACAATTCAACTCGGATATCGTCTCAAGGATTCTTTTATGTGATTAATCTACCAAATTCAAAATGGAGGGGGAGTTGGTTTGGTTTCTGATCGGATAAATAAAGAAAATGCAATTAATCGGTTAAAATAAGTGATTATCAAAATAAGTCAATCTACTGTTTTCGGTTCCGGCTTATCACGGGTTTCTACCTTACCAATTTCCTAAGCGATTTCGATCTCTATTCGATTCCTATGTCAATTAACAAGCGCAAAAGACATAAACTAGATTAACAATCCTATATTCCAAATTAAGCAAACGGATTTAGTTTTCGTGAATTAAGCAAACACGAATTACAAACGCGAATTAACGAAAAAGCGACGTAACGGCGAATAAAAGCTAAGGATGCAATCATAAGAATTTAAACAAAACAATTCTATAAACTAACACATTAAGCAAAAGCAATTCATAGAATAGTGTTGAAAGAGAAACGAATTAGATTGATAAAGTAAAAACCTCAAAGCGTTGGAACGCGATTACAGCAGAATGACTCTAAGGAATTATCTCTCCATGGTTCTCTCAAAGCTCCGAATGTATTTTTTGTAAAAATGTAACTCGGTGAACAATAACACGAGTATTTTTCCTTTAAAAAGAAAGCAAATTCGGGTCATAACCCAACTGGGTCGAAAACATAACCCAGGCCCAATACATGACCCAACACTAAAATAAAATTCTAATGCAGTAACTTCAAACGAAATTCTGGAATTTTAGGCTCCGAATCTGACTTCGACACCAACACGAAAGCCGTAGATCTCTCTCTTAGCTTTCCGGAGATTTTTAGAACGCCTCAAATGGATTTCCGGAACTCCAGTTATGATCGTTTCCGTGCAGACTGCTAAAGCTGAAAAATAAGTGCGGAAATCAAATTAAGCCAAAAATAAAATAAAATATAAAAACATAATAAAACATAAAAATAATCAAGATAAAGTAAAGAAATGCCTAAGTAAAAATATAGGAGAAAGTTCATAAATATGCACGGATCACTCATCACGCTGGGAACGCTTAAGCGTCTCCCCATGGACACAAACCTTAGGATCTATGACATTTTGATATTAATGATTATAGGAATACCTTGACGAATATAATGAGAAAGATTTTTAGACAATGAGAACGATAATTCTAAAATACAAAAGTGTAGAGACAAGTGTTTGACACTGGTTGGCTTGTGGATTTTTCTCAACCGGTACTCGTAATGTCTTGAAAACTCTTCGAATGGAGAGAAAAAGAGATAATTTTCTTATAGCATGATATTTGAGATCATAGCCTATATATAGAATGATAATCATTTAAAATTCTCATTATTTCGAAATGGATTATCTCTACATCCACTTATATTTAAGCACATATTCAATTAAATAATTAATTATTAAATATAATTAATTATTTTATTTACTTACTCAACCGATTAAGATTCTTATATATATATATATATATATATATATATATATTAATATATATATATATATATATATATATATATATATATATATATATATATATATATATATATATATATATATATATATGTATATATATATATATATATATATATATATATATATATATATATATATATGTATATATATATATATATATATATATATATATATATATATATATATATACTGCTCTGTCCCTCTCATCACACGGGGTCGGCCCAATCCATCTCTCCGTCGTGGAGGGCCTAGCTCATTGATCAGTTGTCGCGCGCGGATCAGAACGAGTGTTTTTGATGAAAACGTAATACAGCGACAATTCAACTCGGATATCGTCTCAAGGATTCTTTTATGTGATTAATCTACCAAATTCAAAATGGAGGGGGAGTTGGTTTGGTTTCTGATCGGATAAATAAAGAAAATGCAATTAAGCGGTTAAAATAAGTCATTATCAAAATAAGTCAATCTACTGTTTTCGGTTCCGGCTTATCACGGGTTTCTACCTTACCAATTTCCTAAGCGATTTCGATCTCTATTCGATTCCTATGTCAATTAACAAGCGCAAAAGACATAAACTAGATTAACAATCCTATATTCCAAATTAAGCAAACGGATTTAGTTTTCGTGAATTAAGCAAACAAGAATTATAAACGCGAATTAACGAAAAAGCGACGTAACGGCGAATAAAAGCTAAGGATGCAATCATACGAATTTAATCAAAACAATTCTATAAACTAACAGATTAAGCAAAAGCAATTCATAGAATAGTGTTGAAAGAGAAACGAATTAGATTGATAAAGTAAAAACCTCAAAGCGTTGGAACGCGATTACAGCAGAATGACTCTAAGGAATTAGCTCTCCATGGTTCTCTCAAAGCTCCGAATGTATTTTTCGTAAAACTGTAACTAGGTGCACAGTAACACGAGTATTTTTCCTTTAAAAAGAAAGCAAATTCGGGTCATAACCCAACTGGGTCGAAAACACAACCCAGGCCCAATACATGACCCAACACTAAAATAAAATTCTAATGCAGTAACTTCAAACGAAATTCTGGAATTTTAGGCTCCGAATCTGACTTCGACTCAAACACGAAAGTCGTAGATCTCTCTCTGCGCTTTCCGGCGATTTTTAGAACGCCTCAAACGGATTTCCGGAACTCCAGTTATGATCATTTCCATGCAGACTGCTAAAGCTTAAAAATCAGTGCGGAAATCAAATTAAGTCAAATATAAAAACAAAATAAAACATAAAAATAATCAAGATAAAGTAAAGAAATGCCTAAGTAAAAATATAGGAGAAAGTGCATAAATATGCACTGATCTCTCATCACGCTGGGAGCGCTTAAGCGTCTCCCCATGGACACAAACCTTAGGATCTATGACATTTTGATATTAATGATTATAGGAATACCTTGACGAATATAATGAGAAAGATTTTTAGACAGTGACAACGATAATTCTAAAATACAAAAGTGTAGAGACAAGTGTTTGACACTGGTTGGCTTGTGGATTTTTCTCAACCGGTACTCGTAATGTCTTGAAAACTCTTCGAATGGAGAGAAAAAGAGATAATTTTCTTATAGCATGATATTTGAGATCATAGCCTATATATAGAATGATAATCATTTAAAATTCTCATTATTTCGAAATGGATTATCTTGACATCCACTTATATTTAAGCACATATTCAATTAAATAATTAATTATTAAATATCATTAATTATTTTATTTAAGCACATATTCAATTAAATATCATATATATATATATATATATATATATATATATATATATATATATATATATATATATATATATATATATATATATATATATATATATATATATATATATATTATATATATATATATATATATATATATATATATATATATATATATATATATATATATATATATATATATATAATATATATATATATATATATATAAATATATAAATATATATATGTATATATATATATATATATATATATATATATATAAATATATAAATATATATATGTATATATATATATATATATATATATATATATATATATATATATATAAATATATATATGTATATATATATATATATGTATATATATATATATATATATATATATATATATATATATATATATATATATATATATATATATATATATATATATATATATATATATATATATATATATATATATATATACT
Organism: Lathyrus sativus; assembly: GCA_963859935.3. Lineage (NCBI taxonomy): Eukaryota > Viridiplantae > Streptophyta > Magnoliopsida > Fabales > Fabaceae > Lathyrus > Lathyrus sativus. The sequence continues at coordinate 360,802,954 of OZ012736.1, read as the reverse complement.
GCTATGTCCCGCTCATCACACGGGGTCGGCCCAATCCATCTCTCCGTCGTGTAGGGCCTAGGTCATTGATCAGTTGTCGCGCGCGGATCAAAACGAGTGTTTTTGATGAAAACGTAATACAGCGACAATTCAACTCGGATATTGTCTCAAGGATTCTTTTATGTGATTAATCTACCAAATTCGAAATAGAGGGGGAGTTGGTTTGGTTTCTGATCGGATAAATAAAGAAAATGCAATTAAGCGGTTAAAATAAGTGATTATCAAAATAAGTCAATCTACTGTTTTCGGTTCCGGCTTATCACGGGTTTCTACCTTACCAATTTCCTAAGTGATTTCGATCTCTATTCGATTCTTATGTCAATTAACAAGCACAAAAGACGTAAACTAGATTAACAATCCTATATTCCAAATTAAGCAAACGGATTAAGTTTTCGTGAGTTAAGCAAACACGAATTATAAACGCGAATTAACGACAAAGCGACGTAACGGCGAATAAATGCTAACGATGCAATCATACGAATTTAATCAAAACAATTCTATAAACTAACAGATTAAGCAAAAGCAATTCACAGAAAATTGTTGAAAGAGAAACGAATTAGATTGATAAAGTAAAAACCTCAAAGCGTTGGAACGCGATTACAGCAGAATGACTCTAAGGAGTTAGCTCTCCAAGGTTCTCTCAAAGCTCCGAATGTATTTTTTGTGAAAATGTAACTAGGTGAACAGTAACACGATTATTTTTCCTTTAAAAAGAAAGCAAATTCGGGTCATAACCCAACTGGGTCGAAAACATAACCCAGACCCAATACATGACCCAACACTAAAATAAAATTCTAATGCAGTAACTTCAAACGGAATTCTGGAACTTTGGGATCCGAATCTAACTTTGACTCCAACACGAAAGTCGTAGATCTCTCTCTTAGCTTTCCGGCGATTTTTAGAACGCCTCAAACGGATTTCCGGAACTCCAGTTATGATCGTTTCCGTGCAGACTGCTAAAGCTGAAAAATAAGTGCGGAAATCAAATTAAGCCAAAAATAAAATAAAATATAAAAACAAAATAAAACATAAAAATAATCAAGATAAAGTAAAGAAATGCCTAAGTAAAAATATAGGAGAAAGTGCATAAATATGCACTGATCACTCATCACGCTGGGAGCGCTTAAGCGTCTCCCCATGGACACAAACCTTTGGATCTATGACATTTTGATATTAATGATTATAGGAATACTTTGACGCATATAATGAGAAAGATTTTTAGACAATGACACCGATAATTCTAAAATACAAAAGTGTAGAGACAAGTGTTTGACACTGGTTTCCTAGTGGATTTTTCTCAACCGGTACTCGTAATGTCTTGAAAACTCTACGAATGGGGATAAAAAGAGATAATCTTCTTATAGCATGATATATTTGAGATCATAGCCTATATATAGAATGATAATCATTTAAAATTCTCATTATTTCGAAATGGATTATCTTGACATCCACTTATATTTAAGCACATATTCAATTAAATAATTAATTATTAAATATAATTAATTATTTTATTTACTTACTCAACCGATTAAGATTCTTATATATATATATATATATATATATATATATATATATATATATATATATATATATATATATATATATATATATATATATATATATATATATATATATATATATATATATATATATATATATATATATATATATATATATATATATATATACTGCTCTATCCCGCTCATCACACGGGGTCAGCCCAATCCATCTCTCCTTCGTGGAGGGCCTAGCTCATTGATCAGCTGTCGCGCGCGGATCAAAACGATTGTTTTTGATGAAAAAGTAATACAGCGACAATTCAACTCGGATATCGTCTCAAGGATTCTTTTATGTGATTAATCTACCAAATTCAAAATGGAGGGGGAGTTGGTTTGGTTTCTGATCGGATAAATAAATAAAATGCAATTAAGCGGTTAAAATAAGTGATTATCAAAATAAGTCAATCTACTATTTTTGTTTCCGGCTTATCACGGGTTTCTACCTTACCAATTTCCTAAGAGATTTCGATCTCTATTCGATTCCTATGTCAATTAACAAGCGCAAATGACGTAAACTAGATTAACAATCCTATATTCCAAATTAAGCAAACGGATTAAGTTTTCGTGAGTTAAGCAAACACGAATTATAAACGCGAATTAACGACAAAGCGACGTAACGGCGAATAAATGCTAAGGATGCAATCATACGAATTTAATCAAAACAATTCTATAAACTAACAGATTAAGCAAAAGCAATTCATAGAATAGTGTTGAAAGAGAAACGAATTAGATTGATAAAGTAAAAACCTCAAAGCGTTGGAACGCGATTACAGCAGAATCACTCTAAGGAATTAGCTCTCCATGGTTCTCTCATAGCTCCGAATGTATTTTTCGTGAAAATGTAATTAGGTGAACAGTAACACGATTATTTTTCCTTTAAAAAGAAAGCAAATTCGGGTCATAACCCAACTGGGTCGAAAACATAACCCAGGCCCAATACATGACCCAACACTAAAATAAAATTCCAATGCAGTAACTTCAAACGGAATTTTGGAATTTTAGGCTCCGAATCTGACTTTGACTCCAACACGAAAGTCGTAGATCTCTCTCTTAGCTTTCCGGTGATTTTTAGAACGCCTCAAACGGATTTCCGGAACTCCAGTTATGATCGTTTCCGTGCAGACTGCTAAAGCTGAAAAATAAATGCGGAAATCAAATTAAGCCAAAAATAATATAAAATATAAAAACAAAATAAAACATAAAAATAATCAAGATAAAGTAAAGAAATTCCTAAGTAAAAATATAGGAGAAAGTGCATAAATATGCACTGATAACTCATCACGCTGGGAGCGCTTAAGCGTCTCCCCATGGACACAAACCTTAGGATCTATGACATTTTGATAATAAAGATTATAGGAATACCTTGACGAATATAATGAGAAAGATTTTTAGACAATGACAACGATAATTCTAAAATACAAAAGTGTAGAGACAAGTGTTTGACACTGGTTGGCTTGTGGATTTTTCTCAACCGGTACTCGTAATGTCTTGAAAACTCTTCGAATGGGGAGAAAAAGAGATAATTTTCTTATAGCATGATATTTGAGATCATAGCTTATATATAGAATGATAATCATTTAAAATTCTCATTATTTCGAAATGGAATATCTTGACATCCACTTATATTTAAGCACACATTCAATTAAATAATTAATTATTAAATATAATTAATTATTTTATTTACTTACTTAACCGATTAAGATTCTTAAATATATATATATATATATATATATATATATATATATATATATATATATATATATATATATATATGTATATATATATATATATGTATATATATATATATATATATATATATATATATATATATATATATATATATATATATATATATATATGTATATATATATATATATATATATATATATATATATATATATATATATATATATATATATATATATATATATATATATATATATATATATATATATATATATATATATATATATATATATATATATATATATATATATATATATATATATATATATATATATATATATATATATATATATATATATATATATATATATATATATATATATATATATATATATATATATATATATATATATATATATATATATATATATATATATATATATATATATATATATATATATATATATATATACTGCTCTGTCCCGCTCATCACACGGGGTCGGCCCAATCCATCTCTCCGTCGTGGAGGGCCTAGCTCATTGATCAGTTGTCGCGCGCGGATCAAAACGAGTGTTTTTGATGAAAACGTAATACAGCGACAATTCAACTCGGATATCGTCTTAAGGATTCTTTTATGTGATTAATCTACCAAATTCAAAATGTAGGGGGAGTTGGTTTGGTTTCTGATCGGATAAATAAAGAAAATGCAATTAAGCGGTTAAAATAAGTGATTATCAAAATAAGTCAATCTACTGTTTTCGGTTCCGGCTTATCACGGGTTTCTACCTTACCAATTTCCTAAGCGATTTCGATCTCTATTCGATTCCTATGTCAATTAACAAGCGCAAAAGACATAAAATAGATTAACAATCCTATATTCCAAATTAAGCAAACGGATTTAGTTTTCGTGAATTAAGCAAACACGAATTATAAACGCAAATTAACGAAAAAGCGACGTAACGGCGAATAAAAGCTAAGGATGCAATCATACGAATTTAATCAAAACAATTCTATAAACTAACAGATTAAGCAAAAGCAATTCATAGAATAGTGTTGAAAGAGAAACGAATTAGATTGATAAAGTAAAAACCTCAAAGCGTTGGAACGCGATTACAGCAGAATCACTCTAAGGAATTAGCTCTCCATGGTTCTCTCATAGCTCCGAATGTATTTTTCGTGAAAATGTAATTAGGTGAACAGTAACAC
>OZ012736.1:360727840-360797964 GCA_963859935.3 Lathyrus sativus | reverse complement strand
ATTAAATTCTAATGCAGTAACTTCAAACGGAATTCTGGAATTTTGGGCTCCGAATCTGACTTCGACTCCAACACGAAAGTCGTAGCTCTCTCTCTTAGCTTTCCGGCGATTTTTAGAACGCCTCAAACGGATTTCCGGAACTCCAGTTATGATCGTTTCCGTGCAGACTGCTAAAGCTGAAAAATAAGTGCGGAAATCAAATTAAGCCAAAAATAAAATAAAATATAAAAACAAAATAAAACATAAAAATAATCAAGATAAAGTAAAGAAATGCCTAAGTAAAAATATAGGAGAAAGTGCATAAATATGCACTGATCACTCATCACGCTGGGAGCGCTTAAGCGTCTCCCCTTGGACACAAACCTTAGGATCTATGACATTTTGATATTAGTGATTGTAGGAATACTTTGACGAATATAATGAGAAAGATTTTTAGACAATGACACCGATAATTCTAAAATATAAAAGTGTAGAGACAAGTGTTCGACACTGGTTGCCTAGTGGATTTTTCTCAACCGGTACTCGTAATGTCTTGAAAACTCTTCAAATGGGGATAAAAAGAGATAATCTTCTTATAGCATGATATATTTGAGATCATAGCCTATATATAGCATGATAATCATTTAAAATTCTCATTATTTCGAAATGGATTATCTTGACATCCACTTATATTTATGCACATATTCAATTAAATAATTAATTATTAAATATAGTTAATTATTTTATTTACTTACTCAACCGATTAAGATTCTTATACATATATATATATATATATATATATATATATATATATATATATATATATATATATATATATCATATATATATATATATATATATATATATATATATATATATATATATATATATATATATATATATATATATATAATATATATATATATATATATATATATTTTTATATATATTATATATATATATATATATATATATATATATATATATATATATATATATATCATATATATATATATATATATATATATATATATATATATATATATATATATATATATATCATATATATATATATATATTATATATTTTATATATATATATATATATATATATATATATATATATATATATATATATATATATATATATATATATATATATATATCATATATATATATCATATATATATATATATATATATATATATATATATATATATATATATATCATATATATATATATATATATATATATATATATATATATATATATATATATATATATATATCATATATATATATATATATATATATATATATATATATATATATATATATATATATATATATATATATATATATATATATATATATATATATATATATATTTATATATATATATATATATATATATATATATATATATATATATATATATATATATATTATATATATATATATATATATATATATATATATATATATATATATATATATATATATATATATATATATATATATATATATATATATATATATATATATATATATATATATATATATATATATATATATATATATATATATATATATATATATATATATATATATATATATATATATATATATACTGCTCTGTCCCGCTCATCACACGGGGTCGCCCCAATCCATCTCTCCGTCGTGGAGGGCCTAGCTCATTGATCAGTTGTCGCGCGCGGATCAAAACGAGTGGTTTTGATGAAAACGTAATACAGCGACAATTCAACTCGGATATCGTCTCAAGGATTCTTTTATGTGATTAATCTACCAAATTCAAAATGGAGGGGGAGTTGGTTTGGTTTCTGATCGGATAAATAAAGAAAATGCAATTAAACGGTTAAAATAAGTGATTATCAAAATAAGTCAATCTACTGTTTTCGGTTCCGGCTTATCACGGGTTTCTACCTTACCAATTTCCTAAGTGATTTCGATCTCTATTTGATTCCTATGTCAATTAACAAGCGCAAAAGACATAAACTAGATTAACAATCCTATATTCCAAATTAAGCAAACGAATTTAGTTTTCGTGAATTAAGCAAACACGAATTATAAACGCGAATTAACGAAAAAGCGACGTAACGGCGAATAAAAGCTAAGGATGCAATCATACGAATTTAATCAAAACAATTCTATAAACTAACAGATTAAGCAAAAGCAATTCATAGAATAGTGTTGAAAGAGAAACGAATTAGATTGATAAAGTAAAAACCTCAAAGCGTTGGAACGCGATTACAACAGAATGACTCTAAGGAATTAGCTCTCCATGCTTCTCTTAAAGCTCCGAATGTATTTTTTCGTGAAAATGTAACTAGGTGAACAGTAACACGAGTATTTTTCCTTTAAAAAGAAAGCAAATTCGGGTCATAACCCAACTGGGTCGAAAACACAACCCAGGCCCAATACATGACCCAACACTAAAATAAAATTCTAATGCAGTAACTTCAAACGGAATTCTGGAATTTTAGGCTCCGAATCTGACTTCGACTCCAACACGAAAGTCGTAGATCTCTCTCTTAACTTTCCGTTGATATTTAGAACGCCTCAAACGGATTTCCGGAACTCCAGTTATTATTATTATTATTATTATTATTATTATTATTATTTTATTAAGTTATTATTATTATTATTAAGTTATTATTATTATTGGGATTAGAGAATTAAAATAGAGAATGTGAGGGGTTAGTAGTTTTACGATACATTGGGAGAAGTTAGAGAAAGTGGAAAAAGAACGATAGAAAGGAGAGAACGGAAAAGGGAACGGAAAAGGGAGCGAAGAACGAAGGATACGGGGGAAAATCAGAATTGGCCAAACCTTGGAGGATTCTTTCATCGATCAACCGATTAACAAGGTAAGGGGGGAGAAACTTGATTGGGATGGTATATACATGTATAGGGTAGAGGGGATTCCTTAACCCCGTAGGAAAATTCCGATCTATGAAGTTTTATATTGGCATGCTTGTTATTGTTGTTGCTAATGCTAAATTGATGCTTGACATTGATGAATTGTTGATTGGTATTGGTGAATTTGGTGTATATATATTATGGTGATGTTAGTGAGATTATATGTTGTTACTGCAGTATTGATAGTAAATATAAATAGAGTTTTGGTGAGATTCTGTGTTGTTACTGTAGTGTGGGTAATGACCATGATTATAGCTTTGGGGAAAATTATATGTTGTTACTGCAGTGTTGATAGTAACTATAAATAGAGTTTTGGTGAGATTCTGTGTTGTTACTGTAGTGTGGGTAATGACCATGATTATAGCTTTGGGGAAAATTATATGTTGTTACTGCAGTGTTGATAGTAACTATAAATAGAGTTTTGGTGAGATTCTGTGTTGTTACTGTAGTGTGGGTAATGACCATGATTATAGCTTTGGGGAAAATTATATGTTGTTACTGCAGTGTTGATAGTAAATATAAATAGAGTTTTGGTGAGATTCTGTGTTGTTACTGTGGTGTGGGTAATGACCATGATTATAGCTTTGGGGAAAATTATGTGTTGTTTCCCTATAGTGTCGTTAATGACTATGGTTAGGACCTTGGTGAGATTCAGAGTGACTCTGAAGTGTCGGTAATGTACCGTAATGTTGGTTCTAGAGTAGGAAGTATAGGATAATTGGTAAGTATAATGTTTATTGGTGTGTTTGTGTTTGATGATAACTAGTAATTGATAGTGATGGAGTATAAGTCAATGTTAATGAATTGGTGTTTTGGGATGATTTGGCATATAGGGCATATAGGGTGTTTTACAGTTTTTAGGGAAAATTCTGTATGGCTTTTGAGGTATCGATAGAGTGTGTAGGTGATGATTTTGGGAATAGGAATTAGAAGCCTATTGGTTACGGTAATGTGCAAGATTGGTACTAGAATAGACTGAGGATCTGAGTTGAGATGATAGGTACAGTTTGGCCTTGATGCACTGTAAGAATGATGAGTGTGGGAACTAACTTGTGTACTTGGTGATAGTGCATGTTTCCCGTAATAATGACTGGTGGACAATTAGTTGATGTATATGTATGTAGTGATCAGTAGGATCGCGTACCCCCGAGTGGTGGGATATGTTATATCTTGGTGTTAAAGTATGAACTTGTTTACTATCTGGTTGATTTATATCGTGTTGGTGTATGTTATATCTGTACATATATGCATTGATGTATGATGATATGATCAGGAGGATCGTGTGCACGTTGAGTGCCTAAATATATTAGTTATGCATTGGTGTGTGCATATCATGGTGTTTTGGTGGGATGAATCATGTCTCAGGAGGAGCGTAAGTGATTCATCCGTACTCCTTTGTGGAGAATGGTGGGGGATAGATCATGTCTCAGGAGGAGCGTAAGTGATCTATCCAGGTTCGATTGAATGAACCAATGAGTCGGTACCGCATGCATGGTGTTGAGTTGCATATTTGCATTATAATATGTTGTATTGTAATTTGAACAGTAGGTTCGTCATATGGAGTTGTTGGGGGTGAATATTGGTGTGTTGGTGTGTTTTACTACCTTATTTACATGTATTACATTACCATTATATTCTGATCATTATTTCTCACCCCTTTGTTGTTGTTGTGGTCTGTGCTTCTTCGGAAGTACAGATAATCCAGGTGTTTAGCTAGCTTGGATATTGGTGTGACCGTCGAGTCTAGGATGCTCTGATACGTAACACGGGATATGGGTGTTGTAATTGTTTTATGTCAAACGTGTTGAAATCCTGTGACGTATCATGTTTTGATGTATTTTACTTTATGAAACAAATTCTGCTGTATTATTTTGAAAAGAATGAATAAAGTATTTTTATAAAATTTGGAGATGTGATATCCCACTTTTTGGTGAAAACTCTGATTATTATTATAATATTTATATTTTATTTAATACGGGAAGTGGGGTGTTACAATTGGTATCAGAGCAGGTCGGTCCGTCTGGCCAGTGTTGTTGAGTTGAGTTGAGTTTGTCCTTTGGGATGGAGACTGTGTGTTGTTTAACCTGGTGTTGTGGTTTAAATCCCTAGTATGCGGCATGTGTGTGAAAACACTGTCGGTACATGTTGTTGACTAACTTCGTTGGCAGGAGAGGAATGATTCCAGTGGGGGAGAAGTTTGTATTTCTCCGGAATGCTACGGTGTGGTGGCTTAGTGTGTTGAGGAATGCTATCATAGTTTGGTAAAGATGGTTTATACCCCATCATGATTCCGGCTATCTATTAACAAATTGAGGAACTGATCACCCTTAATCTCTTGTTAATAGTAGATGGGATTGTGTTGGATGGGATAGACGTGTCTTGCAAGCTTGTGTGGCGTGAGCAATGAATTGTCCTGAGTTAAGCTAAGTGCTTAAGGGATTATTTTGATGAGTTGGCGTAATACGGTGTTGAGACGTTTATTTTGACGGAACCTTCGAATGAGAAGGAAAGTGAGAAAATTGGGATTTGTCAATTTGTTGAAATTGCCGGAGGTTCCCTGAGGAAGTAAGCGATTTACTATCGGAGTGTGAAGTAAAGCTTACACGTTTATTTTGTTTTTGGGACGAGTCTGATATTGATGACTCCATATTGTATGTTTACGTTGGGATTGGAGAAGTTGAAGAGTCAACTTGAAGACCCGCTGGGGGAGAGGTCCTTTTGTTTGAGTGTGTTACCGTAAGGTGCACCAATTTTGTTGGTTAGACAGACAGAAGGTTTTGTGAAGCTTTGGGTGAACTATAGATAAGTGAACAAGGTGACTGTCAAGGATAAGTGTTCGCTTCCAAGAGTTAATGATTTGATGGATCAATTGATTGAAGGACGTGAGTTTCCGTTTTTGTGACATCGCGAGTAGAATTATTGTGTTGTGGTGTCGAAGGTCGAAGTGGTATCGTAATAGGAGGCTCCACGATCTGCTGTTGAGATTGGAAGCAATCGGGTTTTAAAATATTTAAAGATTGAAAGTGTGTTGGACGGCCTCCTAAGTATGAAATTGTGGTTATACGTTGAATTCCGAGATCGCAGCTTTTTACGGAATCGAAATCGGACACGCGGAAGTCAGGTAACGGTCGAAAATAGAATTTCGGGACTGTCATGTTCGCCGAGATTCGCCTGGCGAAGTGCCCTGAGCAGAAAAATGTTGTTGTGGTATATTTGTCGTAACGGGAGAACCGTAACTCGGAATGACGCCCGGTTCGAAGCGTTGGAAAGCTATTGAAATTATCTATGAGATGGTGAAGTATTGACATAGATTTAATCTATTTATTAATGAAGTGTGTTTGAATGTTGTGGTAAGGACGGGCGGTACGGTATGTGTTCCCGCTATAACTCACAACTTGTTTGTCCACTTGTCATGGGATCTTCTTTAATTATTTATATAAGGCAATGGTTGTGTTGATAAATGATATTTTAAGGTATTCGAAGAGTATAGAGGATTATGTTGAGCATAAGGAACTGGAGTTATCAGTGTTAGAAAGAGAGCGGTGATATACTTCCGTAAGGAAAGTTCTGCCGAATCCGATAGAACTAATTGTGGTGTTTGTGATGCTTGTTGATATAATTAGGGGATTTGCTAAAGATAACTTCAGCGAGTTTCAGTTAGGCAAAAGGCAACTCGAAGTGTGTAAGAGAAACCATCCAACCAGTGATTTGGAGTTGGTTGCTATTATGGTTGTACCGGAGTCAGAGGCTTCGAAAGTTCAGAATGAGATCGGAGATGTTTGGTGATCTTAAGAGTTTAAGGTGTTTGTTTGATTTGAAAAAGTTGAAAATGAGGCAGAGGAAATAATTAGGATTTCTGAAGGATTACGACTTTGAGTGTAATTACCCTTTGGGTAAAGTGGATGTGGTAGATGATGCGGTGAGTTGGAAATGTTTGTGTTTACCGAAGATGATGGTGAAAAGAGGTAGAACTGATTGAGAAATTTCATAATATGCGCTGTGTGAGTAAGGATACTTCTTATGGAGTTAATCTTTTATTATTAAGATCTGACTAGTGATATCCTTGAGAAGAACCGAGAAAGTCAGAAATCTGGGTCGAGTAGTGAATTAGTTGAAGTTGATAAATTAGAGTCGAGGAGTGGATTGTCGGGCTTGTGGAAATAATACCATGAGATGATATGATAGAGTATGTGTACCAGATGTTGTTGAGGGGAGTAGAAGTACTCGTGAAGAAATAAATTGGAGTATCCACCCCAGTGCTATGAAGAAGTAACCGAATTTGAGTAGATTGTTTTGGTGACCATAGATAAGGAGAGAAGTGGTTGAGGTTGAATATGCTGGTTAGAATTGCCGAAATTCGAAGAGTGAACATCAGAGACTGTTGAGTCTGATGGAGCCGTGAATATTCCAGAGTGGGAATCGGGTAGTATTTTCGTGGAGTTGGTGTTGAGATTTCCAAAGAATTGGGAAGATATAATTTTAATTTGGATTATTGTTAGTGGATTAACTATTCTACGTTGAGGATATATGAGATGCATATTGGGTAAGTGGCGAAGTTAGAGGAGATACTGACGAATATTGTGTCAGATGGGAATTTGAGGTTTATATTGAGATTTTGGAGGGGCTTACAGGAAGCATCGGGTACTAAGTTGAAGTTGAGTTTGACTTACCATCCGCAAACTGATGGTCAGTCAGAGAGGACTACTGAGTCTGTAGAGAATTGGTGAGAGCTTGGGTGTTGGATCGAGGTGGATTGTGGGATGATTAATTACTGTTGATTGAGTTACCTATAATAACGGTTACCATCCTAGTGTCGGAATGGCACTATATGTGGCTTGGTGAAATAGGGAGTGTATGACTCTACTGTGTTGGAATGGGTCGAGTGAGAGTGTTGTGCTCAGACCTGAAAATTATGTTGAGATGGCTGAAAAGATCAAGAGGATCCAAGGAAAGATGTGTTTGAAGAGTCACGCCGGTGACTGATGTTGGTCGAGCTTCGAAGTCTCAGAAGTTCGCACCTTGTTCTGTGGTTTGTATCAGAGTGGCGCAGCAGAGGCATGGGAGGAGTAACATGTTAGACCGTTTTTCCCGCTGTCGCTATGAATTGGCATGATATGTTTCATGTGTCGTAGTTGAGAAAGTACATTGAACCAGGTGGATGATGTACAAGTGAAAATAATTTGATCGTTGAGGCATTGCTATTTCGTTTGGACGAGCGAGAAACAACTCCGAAGGGAGGAGATATCTTTGGTGGAAGTAACTTGGGGAGGTGCTGCAGAAGGCAGTGTGACCTGTTAGTTGGAATGAAGGATGCGGGGAGCGTACCCGGAAGTGTTCCATCAGGTAATTTTCGAGGACGAAAATACTTAAAGCGGGGGAGAGTTGTAACACCCATTTTATTTATTTAGTCATTTTGGTGTTAATTTAATTATTTTATGTTGGTGTGCCCTTAGGAGGGGTGTGTTGGCATGTGATTGGTGAGTATCCTTGATATATAAGGATCATTGGTGGTGTGGAGATAATAATATAATAGTTAATAGTAATATTTGTGGTATTATTATTATTATTATTATTATTATTATGATTATTATCATCAGTATGAATATTATTATTGGTGGGTGTCCCTGATATGGGAGGATTATTGGTGGTGAACTGGTGTAGATATAATAATATAATAACTAATAGTAATATTGGTGGGGGTATTATTATTATTATTATTATATTTATTATATTCATTATTAATAGTATTATCATTTTGGTGAGATAATAATATTATTATTATTATTATTATTATTATTATTATTATTATTATTATTATTATTATTATTATTATTATTATTATTATTATTTTATTAAGTTATTATTATTATTATTAAGTTATTATTATTATTGGGATTAGAGAATTAAAATAGAGAATGTGAGGGGTTAGTAGTTTTACGATACATTGGGAGAAGTTAGAGAAAGTGGAAAAAGAACGATAGAAAGGAGAGAACGGAAAAGGGAACGGAAAAGGGAGCGAAGAACGAAGGATACGGGGGAAAATCAGAATTGGCCAAACCTTGGAGGATTCTTTCATCGATCAACCGATTAACAAGGTAAGGGGGGAGAAACTTGATTGGGATGGTATATACATGTATAGGGTAGAGGGGATTCCTTAACCCCGTAGGAAAATTCCGATCTATGAAGTTTTATATTGGCATGCTTGTTATTGTTGTTGCTAATGCTAAATTGATGCTTGACATTGATGAATTGTTGATTGGTATTGGTGAATTTGGTGTATATATATTATGGTGATGTTAGTGAGATTATATGTTGTTACTGCAGTATTGATAGTAAATATAAATAGAGTTTTGGTGAGATTCTGTGTTGTTACTGTAGTATGGGTAATGACCATGATTATAGCTTTGGGGAAAATTATATGTTGTTACTGCAGTGTTGATAGTAACTATAAATAGAGTTTTGGTGAGATTCTGTGTTGTTACTGTAGTGTGGGTAATGACCATGATTATAGCTTTGGGGAAAATTATATGTTGTTACTGCAGTGTTGATAGTAACTATAAATAGAGTTTTGGTGAGATTCTGTGTTGTTACTGTAGTGTGGGTAATGACCATGATTATAGCTTTGGGGAAAATTATATGTTGTTACTGCAGTGTTGATAGTAAATATAAATAGAGTTTTGGTGAGATTCTGTGTTGTTACTGTGGTGTGGGTAATGACCATGATTATAGCTTTGGGGAAAATTATGTGTTGTTTCCCTATAGTGTCGTTAATGACTATGGTTAGGACCTTGGTGAGATTCAGAGTGACTCTGAAGTGTCGGTAATGTACCGTAATGTTGGTTCTAGAGTAGGAAGTATAGGATAATTGGTAAGTATAATATTTATTGGTGTGTTTGTGTTTGATGATAACTAGTAATTGATAGTGATGGAGTATAAGTCAATGTTAATGAATTGGTGTTTTGGGATGATTTGGCATATAGGGCATATAGGGTGTTTTACAGTTTTTAGGGAAAATTCTGTATGGCTTTTGAGGTATCGATAGAGTGTGTAGGTGATGATTTTGGGAATAGGAATTAGAAGCCTATTGGTTACGGTAATGTGCAAGATTGGTACTAGAATAGACTGAGGATCTGAGTTGAGATGATAGGTACAGTTTGGCCTTGATGCACTGTAAGAATGATGAGTGTGGGAACTAACTTGTGTACTTGGTGATAGTGCATGTTTCCCGTAATAATGACTGGTGGACAATTAGTTGATGTATATGTATGTAGTGATCAGTAGGATCGCGTACCCCCGAGTGGTGGGATATGTTATATCTTGGTGTTAAAGTATGAACTTGTTTACTATCTGGTTGATTTATATGGTGTTGGTGTATGTTATATCTGTACATATATGCATTGATGTATGATGATATGATCAGGAGGATCGTGTGCACGTTGAGTGCCTAAATATATTAGTTATGCATTGGTGTGTGCATATCATGGTGTTTTGGTGGGATGAATCATGTCTCAGGAGGAGCGTAAGTGATTCATCCGTACTCCTTTGTGGAGAATTGTGGGGGATAGATCATGTCTCAGGAGGAGCGTAAGTGATCTATCCAGGTTCGATTGAATGAACCAATGAGTCGGTACCGCATGCATGGTGTTGAGTTGCATATTTGCATTATAATATGTTGTATTGTAATTTGAACAGTAGGTTCGTCATATGGAGTTGTTGGGGGTGAATATTGGTGTGTTGGTGTGTTTTACTACCTTATTTACATGTATTACATTACCATTATATTCTGATCATTATTTCTCACCCCTTTGTTGTTGTTGTGGTCTGTGCTTCTTCGGAAGTACAGATAATCCAGGTGTTTAGCTAGCTTGGATATTGGTGTGACCGTCGAGTCTAGGATGCTCTGATACGTAACACGGGATATGGGTGTTGTAATTGTTTTATGTCAAACGTGTTGAAATCCTGTGACGTATCATGTTTTGATGTATTTTACTCTATGAAACAAATTCCGCTGTATTATTTTGAAAAGAATGAATAAAGTATTTTTATAAAATTTGGACATGTGATATCCCACTTTTTGGTGAAAACTCTGATTATTATTATTATATTTATATTTTATTTAATACGGGAAGTGGGGTCTTGCAATTTTTAGAACGCCTCAAACGGATTTCCGGAACTCCAGTTATGATCGTTTCCGTGCAGACTGCTAAAGCTGAAAAATAAGTGCAGAAATCAAATTAAGCCAAAAATAAAATAAAATAAAAAACAAAATAAAACATAAAAATAATCAAGATAAAGTAAAGAAATGCCTAAGTAAAAATATAGGAGAAAGTGCATAAATATGCACTGATCACTCATCACGCTGGGAGCGCTTAAGCGTCTCCCCATGGACACAAACCTTAGGATCTATGACATTTTGATATTAATGATTATAGGAATACCTTGACGAATATAATGAGAAAGATTTTTAGACAATGACAACGATAAATCTAAAATACAAAAGTGTAGAGCAAGTGTTTGACACTGGTTGGCTTGTGGATTTTTCTCAACCGGTACTCGTAATGTTTTGAAAACTCTTCGAATGGGGAGAAAAAGAGATAATTTTCTTATAGCATGATATTTGAGATCATAGCCAATATATAGAATGGTAATCATTTAAAATTCTCATTATTTCGAAATGGATTATCTTGACATCCACTTATATTTAAGCACATATTCAATTAAATAATTAATTATTAAATATAACTAATTATTTTATTTACTTACTCAACCGATTAAGATTCTTATATATATATATATATATATATATATATATATATATATATATATATATATATATATATATATATATATATATATATATATATATATATATATATATATATATATATATATATATATATATATATATATATATATATATATATATATATATATATATATATATATATATATATATATATATATATATATATATATATATATATATATATATATATATATATATATATATATATATATATATATATATATATATACTGCTCTGTCCTGCTCATCACACGGGGTCGGCCCAATCAATCTCTCTGTCGTGGAGGGCCTAGCTCATTGATCAGTTGTCGCGCGCGGATCAAAACGAGTGTTTTTGATGAAAACGTAATACTGCGACAATTCAACTCGGATATCGTCTCAAGGATTCTTTTATGTGATTAATCTACCAAATTCAAAATGGAGGGGGAATTGGTTTGGTTTCTGATCGGATAAATAAATAAAATGCAATTAAGCGGTTAAAATAAGTGATTATAAAAATAAGTCAATCTACTATTTTCGGTTCCGGCTTATCACGGGTTTCTACCTTACCAATTTCCTAAGCGATTTCGATCTCTATTCGATTCTTATGTCAATTAACAAGCGCAAAAGACGTAAACTAGATTAACAATCCTATATTCCAAATTAAGCAAACGGATTAAGTTTTCGTGAGTTAAGCAAACACGAATTATAAACACGAATTAACGACAAAGCGACGTAACGGCGAATAAATGCTAAGGATGCAATCATACGAATTTAATCAAAACAATTCTATAAACTAACAGATTAAGCAAAAGCAATTCACAGAAAAGTGTTGAAAGAGAAACGAATTAGATTGATAAAGTAAAAACCTCAAAGCGTTGGAACGCGATTACAGCAGAATGACTCTAACGAATTAGCTCTCCATGGTTCTCTCAAAGCTCCGAATGTATTTTTCGTGAAAATGTAACTAGGTGAACAGTAACACGAGTATTTTTCCTTTAAAAAGAAAGCAAATTCGGGTCATAACCCAACTGGGTCGAAAACATAACCCATACCCAATACATGACCCAACACTAAAATAAAATTTTAATGCAGTAACTTCAAACGAAATACTGGAATTTTAGGCTCCGAATCTGACTTCTACTCCAACACGAAAGTCGTAGATCTCTCTCTTAGCTTTCCGGCGATTTTTAGAACGCCTCAAACGGATTTCCGGAACTCCAGTTATGATCGTTTCCGTGCAGACTGCTAAAGCTGAAAAATAAGTGCGGAAATCAAATTAAGCCAAAAATAAAATAAAATATAAAAACAAAATAAAACATAAAAATAATCAAGATAAAGTAAAGAAATGCCTAAGTAAAAATATAGGATAAAGTGCATAAATATGCACTGATCACTCATCACGCTGGGAGCGCTTAAGCGTCTCCCCATGGACACAAACCTTAGGATCTATGACATTTTGATATTAATGATTATAGGAATACCTTGACGAATATAATGAGAAAGATTTTTAGACAATGACAACGATAATTCTAAAATACAAAAGTGTAGAGACAAGTGTTTGACACTGGTTGGCTTGTGGATTTTTCTCAACCGGTACTCGTAATGTCTTGAAAACTCTTCGAATGGAGAGAAAAAGAGATAATTTTCTTATAGCATGATATTTGAGATCATAGCCTATATATAGAATGATAATCATTTAAAATTCTCATTATTTCGAAATGGATTATCTTGACATCCACTTATATTTAAGCACATATTCAATTAAATAATTAATTATTAAATATAATTAATTATTTTATTTACTTACTCAACCGATTAAGATTCTTATATATATATATATATATATATATATATATATATATATATATATATATATATATATATATATATATATATATATATATATATATATATATATATATATATATATATATTATATATATATATATATATATATATATATATATATATATATATATATATATATATATATATATATATATATATATATATATATATATATATATATATATATATATATATATATATATATATATATATATATATATATATATATATATATATATATATATATATATATATATATATATATATATATATATATATACACTGCTCTGTCCCGCTCATCACACGGGGTCTGCCCAATCCATCTCTCCGTCGTAGAGGGTTGTTGCACCCTAAAATTTGACCAACCGGGTCTCGTATCTGGTCCTATGTTTCGACGCATGACCGCATTCGCATCTGCATATCGCATACAGTGCATTTTTCATTTGTTTTGATTTTATCGGGATCACAGCCCTCGTCTCGCGTCTCAGGTGTTTTTAATCAGTTTAGATAGGTAGAATCGTATTTTTGGGAAGCCGTGCTCTTCCCGGTGTTTTCAGTTCGCGCTGTTGTTTTTAGGGATATTTCGGTGTCCGTTGATTTTTACCGGCTATTTTGTTGCGCTCTCGCAGTGTTATTTGTCGTTCGGTGCTATTTTTGTTCCTTCGGGAATTATTGTGATTTTTCTGGATTTTATTAGATTTTATTAGGGTTTTATTAGATTTTTTAATCATTTTAGGATATATTCTCTTTTAAATAGATAATAGGAATTAAATAGATTAATATACTTCGTCTTTTATAGAATTTAGTATAGATTTTATTTTTTAGATAATAAATAGATTTTTCTTTTTTTTAATAGGTTTTTCTTTTGATTAATAAGGTTTTAGATATATTAGATATTAATAAATTTCCTTTTAGATATAATATGATAGTTTTTCTTTTAATAGGATTTAATAGATTTTTATAGTTAATAGAATCTTTTAGTTTTATTAATATAGATTTAGATATTAGTTTTAGTTTAGATTAATAGAATATTAAATGGATTTTAGACGCTAATTGTTTGTTAGTTAGAATATTAGTTGTTTAGGATTTAATTGGTTTTGATTAGTTGGAATTAAGTCAATGTCATTAATTCATTAGTCATTAGTCTCCGTTAATCCATATTATTTCCACTTAATCATCTCTATTAGTCATTTTAATCCATCATTAACCCGTTTCATTCAGTTTTTTTGTGTGTGGTTTTGTTAATCCACTTTGTGGGCCCAGTGTGGTATGTGAAAGCCCAAGTCTGAGTCCATTTCAATCATTGCCAGCAGTATAAATATGAGCACACGTGTTTCCCAAAGAGAGGGGACACATATCATAACCCATACGCAGACACCTCACATTTCCCTTCTCCCTCTCTCTGCCACGCCACTCCCACGTGGCACGCATGCAGCCACCGCCTCCACTAACCAAGCCACCTGTCTCCCCCGCAACCTTCACCGGTTGCATGGCCGGCGGCCATGCAACCACCGCCTCCAACCGTCTCCGGCACCTCTAACTTACTCCGGCCACCGTCTGTCACGCCGGAAATTGAAAAAAACTCAGAATCATCAAATCTTCATCGTTTCTTCTCCGATCCATCATCATCCATAACCAACGCAACCCAGAAGCCTCCGATCAACCTTCATCGATAATTTTCCAGAACTCTACAACAACATTCGAAGATCTTCTTGGTTTTTCTTCAAAGCTTCATCAAGATCGTATCAATCTTAATGTGTTCTTCATCGCGCTTCCAGAAGTCACTAGATTCCTCCAATCTCCATCTTCCTCGTGAAGAACTCAGGAACATTCGCCCAGAATCATCATCGAGAACTTCGTCTAGCCTTCATCATGAACATCCTTTTGTTCATCTGTTCATGAAGATTTTCCGGCAAACCTTCAACCATTTCCAGATGAACTCCAAAATACTCCTCATGAAACCATAAATCGATGTCAGTGTCGGCAAGAAATCTTCGTCAAGATTCTTCCTCTGATGCCCTCAAGAACGTTCATCAGCGAACCTCCAAAAACCTCAAGAACCACTTCAAAGAGTTGCTTCAACAACTTTCTCGTTCATCCTCAGAATCCTCAACGAGCAACTTCATTCAAACCCAGATCAAGAACATGCACTCCAATCTCCATGTTTTTTAGATTTGTTTTTTCCCTCAAGAGTATTACCCCTCCGTGTCAGATTAACGTGCTTCATCATCAACCTTCGTGTGGTTAAACGCTGATTTTTTCCAGACGCTCTTCAAAGACGATGAAGGCGTTCGTCTTTGATCTTCGACAATCTCCAACAATCATCCCAATGTATCAATTTAGGTTCATTGATAGGTTCCTTTCGTTTGTGGTGTTGGCAACATGATGATGAAGCGGGTGAGGTTGAGATTGCAGAAACGGAGGTTGATAGGGAGGGAGAAGAGATGAAGAACGAGAGAGAGAAGGGGAAGCGCCGTTCTGTGAACAGTACCAAGGAGGGGATTAGGGTTTCTGAGGAGTGTATGGGTGTTGGGAACCCCTTGGGTTGGTTCGGGTTTGGGCCTTAGGCCCAAAGTTTTTTCTCTTCGTACACCACCCCCCCCCCCCCCCCGTTTCCATGTTTCCCCTCCGTCTGTCCCTTGCTTTGGTGTTGGGCTAGGCCCAACGAGTTTCTTGTATACACCCTCCTTTCCATTCTTGCACGCCACTCCGTTTTTGGCTGAAGTTCCTTTTTTTGGGCTGGGCCCAGTTGTACCAATTGTTTTTGCTGAAGCTATACCCCCTGCTGTGCTAATGCACCCCCCTGTATTTTCTTTTTATTATTATTTCTTTTATATTCTTTTTCTAAGGGTTGTATAGAAATAGAAGAATATAAAAATACATGAAAAAATATATAGAAAAAAGAAAAAGAAAAAGAAAAAGGAAATATATGAAAAAAGAAGAGAAAAAGAATAGAGAAAAAATATAGAAAAAGAGGAAAAATATTTTGAAAAAAAAAGAAAAAGGGAAAAAATATTGAGAAAAAATATTAAGGTAGATTTAATATTTTTTAGAGTATATTTTCTTCATGGGGTTTATTTTAGGGATAGTTTTAGAGGTCCACTTGTTAGGGGACTATTTTCCATTAGATTTTCCGTGATAGATGGATAGGATAGTATTTCCTAGGGGTTTATTTTCAGTATTCAACCATTGTAACCATTTTTCAGAATGTTAATAAAATGAGATTTGAGTTGTGGTCCCGAAAGTAGCCGAACTACAGCTGCTCTGGTTTCTCGTACCAGACGAGAATATGTAGGCATAGGATGCGATATCCTAGCGAGCACACTAACAACTAACCTTTTGTTCTCTCGCGGCTGTGCGGTCGAGACTTTCCCGCTGACGACTGATGTAACCCTTTTCTCTTGCCCGAGTGCATTTGAGACCAGACCGTAGTTTTTCCCATAGGTTCCCGTACCTGTAAAACCAGTTGAATTTCTCACTGTTGTGTGAGAACGCCCTGTTTAGCCGTAGTTAGCCTGAACTACGTCAGCTCTGATCTTCCATGCAGTGTGGAAGTACGTAGGCACAAGACGCGAAGTCTTGGCGAGCCAATTTCCCTGTAGTCCCGAACTACGTTGACTATGACTTTCTCTCTTGAGAATACGTAGGCGTAGAGTGCGACGCTCTATCGAGTCAGTTTCCTTCTGTTTAGATTTAGCAGCCGTAGATAGTTTGTTTTTGCATCCTGTAGACAACCCAAGCAAGCGTGGATCCTGTCGAGTACGACAGACGTGAGGGGTGCTAATACCTTCCCCTTGCGTAACCGACTCCCGAACCCAGGTTTTGGTTGCGATGACCATACCTTTTCCCGTTTTTTGCGAGGTTTACTTCGAGCATTTCCTTTCCTTCCGTTGGGATAAATAACGCACGGTGGCGACTCTTCTGTCAGTCGGCGCCGATTTTCGCAGTAGCGACAGCTGGCGACTCTGCTGGGGAATGATAGTTCCCTATACGAGTCTGCTGGGGATCCAACGTCCCCTGGCTGCTAAGGACTGCGATAGTTCCTTATGCATGTGGGATCCAACGTCCCCTAAGGAGAGTCAATCCTAGCGCTTGTTTGTTTGTCTATTGGGGCTTATTTATTGATATTATCTGTTGCTATTATGCTGTTGGGGTGTGACGGGTGTTCTATGATTGAGTGAGAAGCCGGACCTGGGCTTGAGTTCACCTAGAATTAGAGTAGAAATTAGTGGGCGCGCACATGCTTTGCATGTCCTAATGTCCCGCGAAATCTACACTCGGACGAGGTTCTTCTGGTTGGCCTCTTGTCCCACCCTTTGGGTGGCTCGGGTTGCTGGTTAGTTGGATTGTCGACTCTGGGAACCGATCATTTGGAAGTTAGCTAAGTGAGGCCTCTTCAAGACTTGATGATGCCACTCCTTCTGGGAATCGTATCGTCGGTTTTGAAAGTCTGTGACGCTGACGACCGCATAGGACGTCGTACCTTGTCAGATATAGGTCCATACCTGTGAGTGGGGGGGTTTTTGCAGGAACCTTGACTTCCAACCTACCCGTTATTTTGGTCTTCTCTTCAGAGAGAACGTACTCCGTCAGCAGTGCAGCAGTATTCAGATTGTGTGGGGGTTGTGATCCCGTGTTTGTTGCATTGCATTGCATTTGCATAGGCATCTTCGCATCATATTGCATAGCATTTCTCCAACTAGCCAGAGTCCTGATCCAGCCTTTGTTTCCTGAAGGTGAGCACTCGGAGTTTGGATTGAGCAACTGTCGATTGTCAGAAGACGACCAAGGGGTTGGAGCAGACTTGAGCAGATTTCAGAATCAAGCAGGGTAGTCAGTTACAGGTAATTGGTAGCTATGTCTGAAGGCAATTTCCAGTCTCCTAACACCTTGACAGGGTTTACTATGACGTCCCACCCTCAGTATGATTCTATGGAAGACTTCCCGCCAGCGAACAACCTGACTGCAGACCAAGTTGTACAGCCTACTGTTGAGAACCGAGATCGACATGAGCAGTTTGTTGCCCGAAATGAACGTCCTCCTCCTGTTAACAATCAAGGTGTTGTTTTCCTTGAGGGGAATCCACGCAGAGATATCCCGGTAGCCAGGACTGTAAACTCAAGAGCTCTTGAAGGTGATAGAAGGTTCCGAGTATTGGAAGAAAAAGTTAAAGCTTTGGAGGTCAAAGATGCTGTTAACCTGAATGCTGTAGACATGTGTTTGGTCCCTGACCTGGTGTTGCCTTATAAGTTCAAAGTGCCGCCCTTTGAAAAGTACACGGGAGATAGCTGTCCGTAGCTGCATTTGATGATGTTCTGTCGAAGAATGACCGCGTTTGTGCGAAATGACCAATTGATGATCCATTGCTTTCAGTATAGTCTGACTGGGGCATCCTTGAGGTGGTATGTGCAGTTAGAGAGTAATCAGATTCGTTCATGGGTGGATTTAGCCAGAGCTTTCATGAAGCAGTACGACTACAACCTGGACGTGGCTCCCAGTCTCGTACATCTGCAAGAATTATCTCAGGCGGAGAATGAATCATTCAGAGGGTATTTGCAAAGATGGAAAGAAGTGGCTGCTAGTGTTCAACCACCGCTTCAGGAAAGAGAAACGGTTGACATCTTCTTGGGTACTCTGAAAGGCCATTATTATGACAAATTGTTCGGTTGTACAAGCTTTGTGGGCCTGATGAGAGTGGGAGAGCTTGTTGAGAGAGGACTCAAGAGTGGAAAGCTTCGAGATGCTCCTTTTATCCCTGTTGATAAGACTGAATCAGTTGTCAGTTCTCAAGAAGAGTGGGAAGGAAATGACGTCGTATCCGAATCTCTAGCATCTCAGGATCGGTTTTCAGACACTTCAAGTCAACGGTCATCCTATCGTCGATCGCGTCAGCACGCCCAACGAAGACCAAGGAAACCCGAAAGGCAGTTTACTCAGCTACCGGTGCCGTACAGTCAGTTGTTGCCAGATCTGGTCAGAAGTGGATTGATCGTGCCGAAAGAGACTACTCCAATGATTCCACCATATCCTCCGGGTTTTGATGCCAGCGCCCGCTGTGAGTACCATGTTGGGGCACAGGGGCATTCAACAAATGATTGTAAGGTGCTTAGAAGTCAGGTTCAGGATCTGTTAGACTCTAACCGGATTTTCATCGCGCCCCAGGGTTTTGTTCAGATCGACGATTCTCCGTCATCCAGTTGCGTGGGTTCGTCAGTTAATGTCATGGAAGACTCCATCGGAAGTGTGTGTTCTGAAGAATGTCAAACGGAGAGTTCAGTTGAATATGGGAGAAGTTTCTAGAGGTTTCTGTGTCGGGTGTCGCATATGTTTCTCTGCCTAACCCGTTTAGCTTTTGTGCATTAGTATTCGCTGACCACCACCAGGATTGTTGGCTGGGGTCATTGTATTCGTACTCATTTGTGCTTACGTGCTGCTTTTGTTGGTTGTACATGTGTGGGAGATGTTCGTCTGTGTGCTCATAGCTTGAGTTTCTATTTGCCTTGTCTTGAATATGTGTTTGCTTTCTGCATTGCGTTATCATTTAAAAGGTACATCAGAACCGTGGGTCTTATTTCCTCATCGTCCAATTTGTTGCAGGAATTCCTTCAGAGATATGGAACAGAATCAGGTTGAATTGATTGAAGTCCGAAGCCAGCTGGGGCAGATGATGAGAGATATGCGAGAGATGCGTCTGGAGCAGAAGATCCTCAAAGAGGAAAACAGTCAGCTGAAGACCCAAATGAGCTTGATCATGGAAGTCGTCAAGAATGTGCTTAGGAAGGAGGATGATCAGCTATTTGAAGCCGCGGTGAAGAAGCTCGTGCCACCTGTGCCCGTGGAACCTGAGCAGCACCAAAAGATACACCCGGCTCAACGGAGGATTCAGGAGGGGAAGCCAAAGAGGGTATTTGAGGCGCCACCTTCAACGTATGCTGAGCTCTTGCAGACTTTATTGAGGTTCAAAAAGGTTGAAAAGAGAACGTTGGGTTCACCCACAGGAGCGTTTCCTCATGGGTACGATGCCAGTAAGCAATGTGAGTTTCATTCTGGGGCACTCGGACACGACATCGAAGATTGTCATGCTTTTAAGCACAATGTTCAAGACCTGATTGACTCAAAAGATATTGAATTCTCACCGAGCGGCGTAGCTGTACGTATTGCTCCTATCCCAGTTGATGTTAAGATGATGGACGCTTCTAAAGCCGCAGTAGGTCAGAAACGTATCCTGGACTCCATGGTGTCAGAATCTCCATGCCCGCAATTGTTGCCTATCCTTGGGGCAGATCTGAGAAAGAAGATGGCTAAGCATAAGGAGTGCCTTAATCAGTACGGTGAAAGTCAAGAAACCGATGTTGTATTTGCTACGAAGGTTGTTCAACAGTCAACCCGATACCAGCGACAACAACAACGATCTCAACAGTGGAAAAGGCAACAGCATCCCAATCAGCGAGGAGCTCAAAATCAGAGGCCGTTGAGGGTATTTAGTGTGCCTCCGATGCCATATGCCGAACTTCTTCAGGTGTTGGTACGATTGCAGTTGGTTGAGAAAAGGAAGTTAGCCCCGCTGACAGGTACGCCTCCAGCAGGTTATGATATCAAGGAACGCTGTGATTTCCATTCAGGAGCACCGGGGCACAACATTGAAGATTGTCTGGCCTTCAAGCACAAAGTGCAGGACCTACTTGATAGTGCAGCAATCAACTTCGGACAGGAAGGGTCCCAAATCATCTGAATGAAGAGGAGGGGCTCTATAATTTGGTTGGGTCGTTGAAAGCAGATCAGGACAATTTCGGGTCGCCTCTAATAACTGATTGTGAAGATGGCTGGTTCAGCAGCAGGACAGATGTGAAAGCCCGGTTCTAGGAAGCTGGCATTTTTCTGTGTTTTATCTTGTCATTTCTTTACATGTGTAGTTCCTTTCCTGTTTAATTTGCAATCTTGTTTGTAAAACTTGTTGTTTTCATTCAATTGATGATAATGAAATAAATATTCATGTTTTGATTAAATCCATTCGTGTTCACTAATCGTTTTTTGCAAATGTCCAATGCTTGGTTAAGAAGGATCTGCGGAGGATGACGAAAATGAACGACAGGCAACTTCCGATATTGTATGCTTTTGAAATAAAACCTATTGATGATGTACATGCATTGTTTCAAATCCCTAAACACTGGAGTTATAAGGAAGATAATCCCTTGTTAACCCCTTTGAGCCTAGTAGTAGGAGTTCTTTCTGAAAATGAAAAACCCTCAATCTTAACCTGGGGCAGGTTAGGTGTTAGCTAATTTGACCGAGCGTCCGAATCAAATAAAGGGAGTGTTCGTTCGAGGATCAATCACACCTTTAGAGGTCGTGCCTAAAGAACCACAATGGTTAAATCAAGAGTGAGACAGTCACATTATTCTCCAATGAGTCAGGCAACCAGCGTCACACGACTTGTTCGAAAGAAAAAAGAGAAAGCAAAAAGAATCAGAAGCCCGCTAAGTCAAAGCTTCGAAACAAATGGCTTAGGCAAAAATGAGGGCATCCCGCTGGACTTAAAGAATCAAAAGAAACTCAAAAAGAGTCAGTCCAGGCAAAAGTTAGGGATATGAAAAGAAAAAAGATGAAAGGATGGAAAAATCCTCGAATGAAATACGAGTCGTGTGACCTCAAGTGTCAAAGACGAAGAGTGAGTGGCCGTCACTCCGAAAACTCATGGTTTCTCGAACTATCATTCCTATCTTTCAACCTCTGAGAGGTGAGCGCTAAGGTCGAATTAGCTAAACGTAGGATGGGAGAACATCAAGGAGAATGGGTGGGTTAAAATAAACTTCGAGCCTTTATCCTTTCTTTCAAAACCATGAACCTGACCACGTTATAACCTTCAAAAGTCCTAATTGAAGCAGGTTATTTCGAAAGCATACTTCGGCAAAGGTCGCGTCGATTCTGACTCCTGAAAGGGTTCTTCATACCATGTTGGTACTGATGTTGGTATTCTTGATAAATGTTTTGTGCATTTTATGCCATAAACTGTTTTTTCCTTTTCCCAGTGAACAGATTGGATGTCAAAACTATCATATGTGTTGCATTAATATGTCTTTTACGCAGAACAACTTGTTTTACTTGCGAGTAAGCGCTTGACAGCAGAAAAGTTTCCTACAGTGGAAAGTACGGTCAGGATAGAATACAGAACACCCGAATGTTCCGAGAGCAGGGGCAAGCTATTATCGTGATCCCCAGTCAGGTCAGCCTTTCGAAGTCGGTTATCCTGGGGCAATCAGGTTGAGATTCGGTGAATACCTTGTAGTCAGGGGCACTACTCTGAATCAGATAATCAGGGGCAAGGTCATTGCAGTCAGGGGGCATGCCATCCTAAGAGCGCGGAAGTTATTCTTTATTCAGGAAGCATTTGGCGTGAAGTATCTCTCCGAAGTTCAGAATGCTGGGGCATTTCATATCGGACCATCAGAGTACAGATTTCCAGACTTCCTTTCGAGGAATATCCCCACAAGAGGTCCCGCAGGCTGGGGGCATGTCAGAAGCGAAAGGATTATTCTTCTCCGTATCAGCAGGGTTATTCAGAGCTATTCGAGCAGATTCAGCCAATTTTTCAAGAGCGAGACGAATGTTGGGAAGTCGCGTTACTATCCTTTGACTCTTCAACCAGAAGGCTGTGTATTCAGACAGAATATTTTCCAGCGTCAGTTGTACCTGACCCATCACAGATAGCCTAAAAGTCCAAATCCATGTTGGCGATCACTGTGAGGCTCATCCGTGTTGGCGCACCAGTTTCCAAATCTAATCTTCGTCAGTACGCAGGAAGACCCTGTATATTTTCTCTAGCGAAGTCCAATTTTTCTCATTGGCGCGGGTAAGCTATCCCTAGAGAAGTCCAATCATACTTGGCACATCTGCTATTCCTCAGCAGAGTTATATTCCCCAACAGGGTGTTACTTCAACGAGGTGCTCGGTTAAGTTCCCAATTTCCCCAGCGGAGTTGATTTCACTCTTCCAGCATTTATTTTGCTGGAATGATTCTGTGATATCCGGTTCATCCCCAGCGGAGTTGGCTTCGTCTTCAGCATATATTTTGCTGAAGTGGTTTTCTGTACCCGACTTTCTCCAGCATCCCGAGCCTGCATTAGCATGTTGCATATCATCATATTTGCATCATACTTGCATTTCATTTTCAAAATGCGTAGCATTTCCATCCTGAATGGAGCATTACGCCTAGGAAGATTCAAGCATATGCATATGCATACGAAGCATAAGCCAGGTTTTCTATCAGCCTCATATGGCGCGTGAACTACTCTGTGATCAGTTCAGGGGCCTTTATCCAGCAGCAGTGTTCAGACAGTTCAGCAGTTTATTCGTATTTCAGAACAAACAACAGTTATGCTTTGATCAATCAGTCATCTGGTATCGACAGACGTTCTTCCCGTCGATTCATATTGACGATGTGTTCCTCCAGTAAGTGGATTTCTCCGTCTATCAGTAGACGTCTTGAGTTTGAATATGGCGTTCTTCCCGTCTATCAGTAGACGATGTGAAGTGTCAGTTGATTTTTCGGTGGGGTTTCAAGATGGGGTTTCTCCAGAAGGTGGTTTTCTTCCCGTCTATCAGTAGATGATGTGAAGCTTCGGGTAATTTTGCAGTGGGGTTTCAATATGGGGTTTCTTTAAGTGGTTGTTCTTTCCGTCTATCAGTAGACGATGTGAAGTTTCAGGTGATTTTGTCAATGGGGTTTCTCTAGAAGAGGTTTTCTTCCCGTCTATCCTTAGACGATGTGAGTATGGATTATTGGGTGTCTTCCCGTCTATCATTAGACGATGTGAGTATTGAATTTTTTTTCCTTCGGGATTATGGGTGTCTTCCCGTCTATCATTAGACGATGTGAGTATTGAATTTTTTTCCTTCGGGATTATGGGTGTCTTCCCGTCTATCATTAGACGATGTGAGTATTGAATTTTTTTCCTTCGGGATTATGGGTGTCTTCCCGTCTATCATTAGACGATGTGAGTATTGAATTTTTTTCCTTCGGGATTATGGGTGTCTTCCCGTCTATCATTAGACGATGTGAGTATTGAATTTTTTTCCTTCGGGATTATGGGTGTCTTCCCGTCTATCATTAGACGATGTGAGTATTGAATTTTTTTCCTTCGGGATTATGGGTGTCTTCCCGTCTATCATTAGACGATGTGAGTATTGAATTTTTTTCCTTCGGGATTATAGGTGTCTTCCCGTCTATCATTAGACGATGTGAGTATTGAATTTTTTTCCTTCGGGATTATGGGTGTCTTCCCGTCTATCATTAGACGATGTGATTATGGATTAAGGGTGTCTTTCCGTATATCTTTAGACGATGTGAGTATTGATGGTTTTCCTTCAGGAGGGGTGTCTTTCCGTCTACCTTTAGACGATGTGAGTATATTTCTCTTCCTGTCTATCAGTAGACGATGTGAGAGGATCAGGTGTTTTGTTGCAACCCTCGGGTTTGTTAAATGGGGTATCACGCGGATAACTGGCGTTAAAATCAGGAGTTCTTTATCAGATGATTGATCAGTTTGTTGCCGTGACGGCTGGGTTCGGTTCTGGATTTTATTCCTCAAGCAGTGTTGCAGTATATTCCCGCGGTTGGCAAATTTCAGGGTTTCATTTGTATTCAACCGTCATCTACCTTTGAATGTTTGAAGGCTGAGCGCTCTTCACCCATTCAGGTCGAAGCCGCTTGAATAGGGTCAGCTGTTGCACCCTAAAATTTGACCAACCGGGTCTCGTATCTGGTCCTATGTTTCGACGCATGACCGCATTCGCATCTGCATATCGCATACAGTGCATTTTTCATTTGTTTTGATTTTATCGGGATCACAGCCCTCGTCTCGCGTCTCAGGTGTTTTTAATCAGTTTAGATAGGTAGAATCGTATTTTTGGGAAGCCGTGCTCTTCCCGGTGTTTTCAGTTCGCGCTGTTGTTTTTAGGGATATTTCGGTGTCCGTTGATTTTTACCGGCTATTTTGTTGCGCTCTCGCAGTGTTATTTGTCGTTCGGTGCTATTTTTGTTCCTTCGGGAATTATTGTGATTTTTCTGGATTTTATTAGATTTTATTAGGGTTTTATTAGATTTTTTAATCATTTTAGGATATATTCTCTTTTAAATAGATAATAGGAATTAAATAGATTAATATACTTCTTCTTTTATAGAATTTAGTATAGATTTTATTTTTTAGATAATAAATAGATTTTTCTTTTTTTTTATAGGTTTTTCTTTTGATTAATAAGGTTTTAGATATATTAGATATTAATAAATTTCCTTTTAGATATAATATGATAGTTTTTCTTTTAATAGGATTTAATAGATTTTTATAGTTAATAGAATCTTTTAGTTTTATTAATATAGATTTAGATATTAGTTTCAGTTTAGATTAATAGAATATTAAATGGATTTTAGAGGCTAATTGTTTGTTAGTTAGAATATTAGTTGTTTAGGATTTAATTGGTTTTGATTAGTTGGAATTAAGTCAATGTCATTAATTCATTAGTCATTAGTCTCCGCTAATCCATATTATTTCCACTTAATCATCTCCATTAGTCATTTTAATCCATCATTAACCCGTTTCATTCAGTTTTTTTGTGTGTGGTTTTGTTAATCCACTTCGTGGGCCCAGTGTGGTATGTGAAAGCCCAAGTCTGAGTCCATTTCAATCATTGCCAGCAGTATAAATATGAGCACACGTGTTGCCCAAAGAGAGGGGACACATATCATAACCCATACGCAGACACCTCACATTTCCCTTCTCCCTCTCTCTGCCACGCCACTCCCATGTGGCACGCATGCAGCCACCGCCTCCACTAACCAAGCCACCTGTCTCCCCCGCAACCTTCACCGGTTGCATGGCCGGCGGCCATGCAACCACCGCCTCCAACCGTCTCCGGCACCTCTAACTTACTCCGGCCACCGTCTGTCACGCCGGAAATTGAAAAAAACTCAGAATCATCAAATCTTCATCGTTTCTTCTCCGATCCATCATCATCCATAACCAACGCAACCCAGAAGCCTCCGATCAACCTTCATCGATAATTTTCCAGAACTCTACAACAACATTCGAAGATCTTCTTCGTTTTTCTTCAAAGCTTCATCAAGATCGTATCAATCTTAATGTGCTCTTCATCGCGCTTCCAGAAGTCACTAGATTCCTCTAATCTCCATCTTCCTCGTGAAGAACTCAGGAACATTCGCCCAGAATCATCATCGAGAACTTCGTCCAGCCTTCATCATGAATATCCTCTTGTTCATCTGTTCATGAAGATTTTCCGGCAAACCTTCAACCATTTCCAGATGAACTCCAAAATACTCCTCATGAAACCATAAATCGATGTCAGTGTCGGCAAGAAATATTCGTCAAGATTCTTCCTCCGACGCCCTCAAGAACGTTCATCAGCGAACCTCCAAAAACCTCAAGAACCACTTCAAAGAGTTGCTTCAACAACTTTCTCGTTCATCCTCAGAATCCTCAACGAGCAACTTCATTCAAACCCAGATCAAGAACATGCACTCCAATCTCCATGTTTTTTAGATTTGTTTTTTCCCTCAAGAGTATTACCCCTCCGTGTCAGATTCACGTGCTTCATCATCAACCTTCGTGTGGTTAAACGCTGATTTTTTTCCAGACGCTCTTCAAAGACGATGAAGGCGTTCGTCTTTGATCTTCGACAATCTCCAACAATCATCGCAATGTATCAATTTAGGTTTGTTGATAGGTTCCTTTCATTTGTGGTGTTGGCAACATGATGATGAAGCAGGTGAGGTTGAGATTGCAGAAACGGAGGTTGATAGGGAGGGAGAAGAGATGAAGAACGAGAGAGAGAAGGGGGAAGCGTCGTTCTGTGAACAGTACCAAGGAGGGGATTAGGGTTTCTGAGGAGTGTATGGGTGTTGGGAACCCCTTGGGTTGGTTCGGGTTTGGGCCTTAGGCCCAAAGTTTTTTCTCTTCGTACACCCCCCCGTTTCCATGTTTCCCCTCCGTCTGTCCCTTGCTTTGGTGTTGGGCTAGGCCCAACGAGTTTCTTGTATACACCCTCCTTTCCATTCTTGCACCCCACTCCGTTTTTGGCTGAAGTTCCTTTTTTTGGGATGGGCCCAGTTGTACCAATTGTTTTTGCTGAAGCTATACCCCCTGCTGTGCTAATGCACCCCCCTGTATTTTCTTTTTATTATTATTTCTTTTATATTCTTTTTCTAAGGGTTGTATAGAAATAGAAGAATATAAAAATACATGAAAAATATATAGAAAAAAGAAAAAGAAAAAGGAAATATATGAAAAAAGAAGAGAAAAAGAATAGAGAAAAAATATAGAAAAAGAGGAAAAATATTTTGAAAAAAAAAGAAAAAGGGAAAAAATATTGAGAAAAAATATTAAGGTAGATTTAATATTTTTTAGAGTATATTTTCTTCATGGGGTTTATTTTAGGGATAGTTTTAGAGGTCCACTTGTTAGGGGACTATTTTCCATTAGATTTTCCATGATAGATGGATAGGATAGTATTTCCTAGGGGTTTATTTTCAGTATTCAACCATTGTAACCATTTTTCAGAATGTTAATAAAATGAGATTTGAGTTGTGGTCCCGAAAGTAGCCGAACTACAACTGCTCTGATTTCTCGTACCAGACGAGAATATGTAGGCATAGGATGCGATATCCTGGCGAGCATACTAACAACTAACCTTTTGTTCTCTCGCGGCTGTGCGATCGAGACTTTCCCGCTGACGACTGATGTAACCCTTTTCTCTTGCCCGAGTGCATTTGAGACCAGACCGTAGTTTTTCCCATAGGTTCCCGTACCTGTAAAACCAGTTGAATTTCTCACTGCTGTGTGAGAACGCCCTGTTTAGCCGTAGTTAGCCTGAACTACGTCAGCTCTGATCTTCCATGCAGTGTGGAAGTACGTAGGCACAAGACGCGAAGTCTTGGCGAGCCAATTTCCCTGTAGTCCCGAACTACGTTGACTCTGACTTTCTCTCTTGAGAATACGTAGGCGTAGAGTGTGACGTTCTATCGAGTCAGTTTCCTTCTGTTTAGATTTAGCAGCCGTAGATAGTTTGTTTTTGCATCCTGTAGACAACCCAAGCAAGCGTGGATCCCGTCGAGTACCACGGACGTGAGGGGTGCTAATATCTTCCCCTTGCGTAACCGACTCCCGAACCCAGGTTTTGGTTGCGATGACCATACCTTTTCCCGTTTTTTGCGAGGTTTACTTCGAGCGTTTCCTTTCCTTCCGTTGGAACCAATAACGCACGGTGGCGACTCTTCTGTCAGCCGGTGCCGATTTTCGCAATAGCGACAAGGGCCTAGCTCATTGATCAGTTGTCGCGCGCGGATCAAAACGAGTGTTTTTTTTTATGAAAACGTAATACAGCGACAATTCAACTCGGATATCGTCTCAAGGATTCTTTTATGTGATTAATCTACCAAATTCAAAATGGAGGGGGAGTTGGTTTGGTTTCTGATCGGATAAATAAAGAAAATGCAATTAAGCAGTTAAAATAATTGATTATCAAAATAAGTCAATCTACTGTTTTCGGTTCTGGCTTATCACGGGTTTCTACCTTACCAATTTCCTAAGCGATTTCGATCTCTATTCGATTCCTATGTCAATTAACAAGCGCAAAAGACATAAACTAGATTAACAATCCTATATTCCAAATTAAGCAAACGGATTTAGTTTTCGTGAATTAAGAAAACACGAATTATAAACGCGAATTAACGAAAAAGCAACGTAACGGCGAATAAAAGCTAAGGATGCAATCATACGAATTTAATCAAAACAATTCTATAAACTAACAGATTAAGCAAAAGCAATTCATAGAATAGTGTTGAAAGAGAAACGAATTAGATTGATAAATTAAAAACCTCAAAGCGTTGGAACGCGATTACAACAGAATGACTCTAAGGAATTAGCTCTCCATGGTTCTCTCAAAGCTCCGAATGTATTTTTCGTGAAAATGTAACTAGGTGAACAGTAACACGAGTATTTTTCCTTTAAAAAGAAAGCAAATTCGGGTCATAACCCAACTGGGTCGAAAACATAACCCAGACCCAATACATGACCCAACACTAAAATAAAATTCTAATGCAGTAACTTCAAACGAAATTCTGGAATTTTAGGCTCCGAATCTGACTTCGACTCCAACACGAAAGTCGTAGATCTCTCTCTTAGCTTTCCGGCGATTTTTAGAACGCCTCAAACGGATTTCCGGAACTCCAGTTATGATCGTTTCCGTGCAGACTGCTAAAGCTGAAAAATAAGTGCGGAAATCAAATTAAGCCAAAAATAAAAACAAAATAAAATATAAAAATAATCAAGATAAAGTAAAGAAATGCCTAAGTAAAAATATAGGAGAAAGTGCATAAATATGCACTGATCACTCATCACGCTGGGAGCGCTTAAGCGTCTCCCCATGGACACAAACCTTAGGATCTATGACATTTTGATATTAATGATTATAGGAATACTTTGACGAATATAATGAGAAAGATTTTTAGACAATGACAATGATAAATCTAAAATACAAAAGTGTAGAGAAAAGTCTTTAATACTGGTTGGCTTGTGGATTTTTCTCAACCGGTACTCGAATGGGGAGAAAAAGAGATAATTTTCTAATAGAATAATATTTGAGATCATAGCCTATATATAGAATGATAATCATTTAAAATTCTCGTTATTTCGAAATGGATTATCTTGACATCCATTTATATTTAAGCACATATTCAATTAAATAATTAATTATTTTATTTACTTACTCAACCGATTAAGATTCTTATATATATATATATATATATATATATATATATATATATATATATATATATATATATATATATATATATATATATATATATATATATATATATATATATATATATATATATATATATATATATATATATATATATATATATATATATATATATATATATATATATATATATATATATATATATATATATATATATATATATATATATATATATATATATATATATATATATATATATATATATATATATATATATATATATATATATATATATATATATATATATATATATATATATATATATATATATATATATATATATATATATATATATATATATATATATATATATATATACTGCTCTGTCCCGCTCATCACACGGGGTCGGCCCAATCCATCTCTCCGTCGTGGAGGGCCTAGCTCATTGATCAGTTGTCGCGCGCGGATCAAAACGAGTGTTTTTGATGAAAACGTAATACAGCGACAATTTTACTCGGATATCGTCTTAAGGATTCTTTTATGTGATTAATCTACCAAATTCAAAATGGAGGGGGAGTTGGTTTGGTTTCTGATCGGATAAATAAAGAAAACGCAATTAAGCGGTTAAAATAAGTGATTATCAAAATAAGTCAATCTACTGTTTTCGGTTCCGGCTTATCACGGGTTTCTACCTTACCAATTTCCTTAGCGATTTCGATCTCTATTTGATTCCTATGTCAACTAACAAGCGCAAAAGACATAAACTAGATTAACAATCCTATATTCCAAATTAAGCAAACGGATTTAGTTTTCGTGAATTAAGCGAACACGAATTATAAACGCGAACTAACGAAAAAGCGACGTAACGGCGAATAAAAGCTAAGGATGTAATCATACGAATTTAATCAAAACAATTCTATAAACTAACAGTTTAAGCAAAAGCAATTCATAGAATAGTGTTGAAAGAGAAACGAATTAGATTGATAAAGTAAAAACCTCAAAGCGTTGGAACGCGATTACAGCAGAATGACTCTAAGGAATTAGCTCTCCATGGTTCTCTCAAAGCTCCGAATGTATTTTTCGTGAAAATGTAACTAGGTGAACAGTAACACGAGTATTTTTCCTTTAAATAGAAATCAAATTCGGGTCATAACCCAACTGGGTCGAAAACATAACCCAGGCCCAATACATGACCCAACACTAAAATAAAATTCTAATGCAGTAACTTCAAACGGAATTCTGGAATTTTAGGCTCCAAATCTGACTTCGACTCCAACACGAAAGTCGTAGCTCTCTCTCTTAGCTTTCCGGCGATTTTTAGAACGCCTCAAACGGATTTCCGGAACTCCAGTTATGATCGTTTCCGTGCAGACTGCTAAAGCTGAAAAATAAGTGCGGAAATCAAATTAAGCCAAAAATAAAATAAAATATAAAAACAAAATAAAACATAAAAATAATCAAGATAAAGTAAAGAAATGCCTAAGTAAAAATATAGGATAAAGTGCATAAATATGCACTGATCACTCATCACGCTGGGAGCGCTTAAGCGTCTCTCCATGGACACAAACCTTAGGTTCTATGACATTTTGATAATAAAGATTATAGGAATACCTTGACGAATATAATGAGAAAGATTTTTAGACAATGACAACGATAATTCTAAAATACAAAAGTGTAGAGACAAGTGTTTGACACTGGTTGGCTTGTGGATTTTTCTCAACCGGTACTCGTAATGTCTTGAAAACTCTTCGAATGGGGAGAAAAAGAGATAATTTTCTTATTGCATGATATTTGAGATCATAGCCTATATATAGAATGATAATCATTTAAAATTCTCATTATTTCGAAATGGATTATCTTGACATCCACTTATATTTAAGCACATATTCAATTAAATAATTAATTATTAAATATAATTAATTATTTTATTTACTTACTCAACCGATTAAGATTCTTATATATATATATATATATATATATATATATATATATATATATATATATATATATATATATATATATATATATATATATATATATATATATATATATATATATATATATATATATATATATATATATATATATATATATATATATATATATATATATATATATATATATATATATATATATATATATATATATATATATATATATATATATATATATATATATATATATATATATATATATATATATATATATATATATATATATATATATATATATATATATATATATATATATATATATATATATATATATATATATATATATATATATATATATATATATATATATATATATATATATATATATATATATATATATATATATATATATATATATATATATATATATATATATATATATATATATATATATATATATATATATATATATATATATATATATATATATATATATATATATATATATATATATATATATACTGCTCTGTCCCGCTCATCACACAGGGTCGGCCCAATCCATCTCTCCGTCGTGGAGGGCCTAGCTCATTGATCAGTTGTCGGGGGCGGATCAAAACGAGTGTTTTTGATGAAAACGTAATACAACGACAATTCAACTCGGATATCGCCTCAAGGATTCTTTTATGTGATTAATCTACCAAATTCAAAATGGAGGGGGAATTGGTTTGGTTTCTGATCGGATAAATAAAGAAAATGCAATTAAGCGGTTAAAATAAGTGATTATCAAAATAAGTCAATCTACTGTTTTGGGTTCCGACTTATCACGGGTTTCTACCTTACCAATTTCCTAAGCGATTTCGATCTCTATTCGATTCCTATGTCAATTAAAAAGCGCAAAAGACGTAAACTAGATTAACAATCCTATATTCCAAATTAAGCAAACGGATTAAGTTTTCGTGAGTTAAACAAACACGAATTATAAACGCGAATTAACGACAAAGCGACGTAACGGAGAATAAATGCTAAGGATGCAATCATACGAATTTAATCAAAACAATTCTATAAACTAACAGATTAAGCAAAAGCAATTCGTAGAATAGTGTTGAAACAGAAACGAATTAGATTGATAAAGTAAAAACCTCTAAGCGTTGGAACGCGATTACAGCAAAATGATTCTAAGGAATTAGCTCTCCATGGTTCTCTCAAAGCTCCAAATGTATTTTTCGTGAAAATATAACTAGGTGAACAGTAACACGAGTATTTTTCCTTTAAAAAGAAAGCAAATTCAGGTCATAACCCAACTGGGTCGAAAACATAACCCAGACCGAATACATGACCCAAAACTAAAATAAAATTCTAGTGCAGTAACTTCAAACGGAATTCTGGAATTTTGGGCTCCGAATCTGACTTCCACTCCAACACGAAAGTCGTAGATCTCTCTCTTAGCTTTTCGGCGATTTTTAGAACGCCTCAAACGGATTTCCGGAACTCCAGTTATGATCGTTTCCGTGCAGACTGCTAAAGCTGAAAAATAAGTGCGGAAATCAAATTAAGCCAAAAATAAAATAAAATATAAAAACAAAATAAAACATAAAAATAATCAAGATAAATTAAAGAAATGCCTAAGTAAAAATATAGGAGAAAGTTCATAAATATGCACGGATCACTCATCACGCTGGGAGCGCTTAAGCGTCTCCCCATGGACACAAACCTTAGGATCTATGACATTTTGATATTAATGATGATAGGAATACCTTGACGAATATAATGAGAAAGATTTTTAGACAATGACAACGATAATTATAAAATACAAAAGTGTAGAGACAAGTGTTTGACACTGGTTGGTGTCGCTACTGCGAAAATCAGCGCCGGCTGAACAGAAGAGTCGCCATCGTGCGTTATTTATCCCAAAGGAGGGAAAGGAAACGCTCGAAGTAAACCTCGCAAAAAATGGGAAAAGGTATGGTCATCGCAACCAAAACCTGGATTCGGGAGTCGGTTACGCAAGGGGAAGGTATTAGCACCCCTCACGTCCATCGTACTCGATGGGATCCACGCTTGCTTGGTTTGTACGGATTACACTTCTATCTAAACTAAAGGATGAGGTCTGAAAAGAAAAGAAAACATGACTCGACAGAACATACGGTGTTCTGGGCCTACGTACTCCCTCGTGCAATGGGAAAGTCAGAGTCAACGTAGTTCGACTAACTACGGGTGAAGGTGGGTGAAGGTTGCTCGCTAGGACATCGCATCCTATGCCTACGTACTTCCACACAGCATGGAAGATCAGAGCAAACGTAGTTCGGGCTACGCACGACACAAGCTGTTCAAGTGTCTTTTATGAAAAAATCTCACCTTAAACAAGGGTTTTCTTATTTGCAAAAAGGTTGATGTTTGTTCAAATCTTTTGACGGAAGAAATGAATTAATTTCTGTTATCACCTTTATTAATGTTTTTCTGTTGTTTTGAGGAAAGAAGAGATGACACTCTACAAATCCTAGGGTTGAAGAGGGAATAAAAATCTACCCTAATGTTATCATGCATGGGTTAAGACCTAATGTCTATCATGCTCCTCTCTTGCACAGAGAGAAACAGAGATCCTAAGGGAATAGATGGAAACAGAAACAACAGATATATACAATAAAGCAGTAAAATGCATGGATGCAACAATACAAGCGAGGCAAGGGAGTCCCACTCAACCTCGAACCTAGAAAACAATAGGCAAAA
This sequence comes from Lathyrus sativus, assembly GCA_963859935.3. NCBI lineage: Eukaryota > Viridiplantae > Streptophyta > Magnoliopsida > Fabales > Fabaceae > Lathyrus > Lathyrus sativus. The sequence continues at coordinate 360,762,977 of OZ012736.1, read as the reverse complement.
GTGAATAGACTTCACTTTCAACCCAGTAGGTTAAACAGCAAACAATACAGTCCGGGAAATTCACACAATACATCAAGAATTAAACAGCTAAAATTAAACAGCAAAGCAATCTTCATCAGCATCTGCAACCATCTTCAGGCTTCAAGCATGACAACAGTCTTTTATCTTCAATCTCCCAATGGCTTTTCTTCAAGTCCCACTCTCCAAGCTGAGGAATTAATCACAAGAATGAACTGGGTGTTAAGCAATTAGTTGACCACCAAAGGTGGCAAACAGACTGCTAACAACACAGAGAATATTTCTCTCAAGAGTTCTATCTCTTAGACATTGGCACCAAGCCTTCCAAAGGAAGGGGGTGAGTGTCTTAGAGAGACTCTGCATCACAGAGAGAAATGGAGGCAATCAAGACCTTCCATGTTTGAGAATCAAGTTTGCTACCCTAGAGCTCTGCTTAACTCCTAGATCCTACAAACTTCAACAGCTGCCAGCAAGAGATACTCCTCATCAACTCTGGAAGTTGGTCTTCATTCTCTGATCTTCAAATGGGCTTCATCAACAGTCTTCAGCTCAAACCCCAAGTCCCAAACAAGCCCAATACCCCACACAGACAAATAATAACCCTAAAGAGGGCACACCACACAGTCAATCAAATACAAGCAATATACTAGTAGCAGTAGGGGAATCCTAATATTTTCTAAGGGATCTATTATCTACCCATAACCCCTATAGTCCCATACCCCAAAATCAAATCAAAATTCCTAAAAGAATTAATCTATCTCACATATGCTCACTTAAAACCCTAATTTTAACCATCCTAATCTCACCTAGTCAAATCACCTAAAAATTAATCCTAAAATTACAAATTAAATCCTATATCCAAGATGAAGTTCTAAGCTAATCACCCTAAAAAGAATGGACCCTAAATCTAAAGGGAACTATTAGAACTAAAATCAACAAAATTATGCACTAAACTAAACTCATTAAAAAGCTATTTACAAGAAAAATGCATAAAAAATATTAAAACAAAATAAAATGCCATTTTTATTATTGGATATTTTTCTTAACAGAATTATTGACCTATAGCAAAAAGAACCAATTAAAAACAAGCTTTTTTCAATTTTATATGGATTTTTAAAGATGCAAAAAATATTAAAGAATTAAAAAACACAAAAAAGAAATAAAATTGGGAGGGGGTGTCATAAGCAGACGCGCCTAGTTCATATTGCTGATGGGCCAGGAAGTGGGAGGTGCGAATATCAAAAGGCGCTAGGCCCAGCATGCATCAGAAAATCAATTGAAAAAAATAAAAGAAAAAGATCAAACTCTCGGTGCAAAAAGCAACAATTTCCAGTTCATTTTCCAATGGTCTTTGATTTGGGGGTGGGGATAGCGTTCTGATCCAAGGCCCAGGGATTGCGTTTAAGTGAAACGCATCATTTCACTTCAATCTTTCCCTCCGTTTCTCAACTTTAAACATCAGCCATTGGATTAGTGTTTCAGTCAAAAGTCCAAGCATGCATCTACGGCCCTCCTTCATCGTCCCCAAACGAAACCCTAGTTTCAGAAAAAACCCTCCACCATGCACACACTTTCATCCCTTCTGTTCTCACTCGATTGGCCATGAAAGCCTAAACTATAAAGAGAAAAAATGATCTACTCTCTCCCATGAACACGATGGTGCCACAAGTTTGGATTGAAACCATCCTTAGAATGAAACCCGATAGGTAGAAACCCCTGATTCACCAACTGCACACTGCAATGGAACCTCACAATTCTTGATTCTAATTGTCCTATCTTATTCATCATGCTACACTGATCTCAGCAAGCTATTGTATGTTGATTAAAACTCATTATATAACCTAATCTCGATCTTGAAAGATTCATCACCATGTTACCAAACTCCATGAAACCTTCTCAATTTCTCTGAAAATGGTCATCTACCCTAACCTAACATTCTTACACTAACAATCTAACCTAACAACACCTAATTATGGAGATAATAGAGAAAATTCATACCTGCAATTCTTGTTGGAACAGATGGGAAATAGCTTGATTCAGCACTTGCAATCCCTCACCAATGGTCCTTAGATGATGTTATGGTTTCTGTTTGCAAAAAGTTGGAAGATAAAAGCTTGTAGTATGAGATTCGAATCTGATATGCTTCTTGCAATTTCAAACCCTAGAGCTTCAATCTTCCATGGATGGCTCTCAAATCCAGCATGTATGCACTCAATAGCTTCAATGGATTGTGGATGAAGAAGAAAGATGAACAGAATTGATGTTGATTGTAGGTTTTCACACTTTCTTACAATGGAAGCAACAATGGAATTCTCTCTCTTATCTCTCTCTTTTCACCAACCTTTTGCACTAATGGATTCAATTCAATATATAGAGGATGATGGACAGATCTAGAAGTTTCTGGATGCCTCTAGGATGATTCTAGAATGTGGTGGAAATTCATGGAAATCTCACTTGATGACATGTTGAATATCTCTCATCTCATGCATATGGCCCTCTAAACTTGTGTCAAAATCTCTTCTTATGAGATATTGAAATGGTATGCAAGCTCCTTGCCTTGAAATTTACCTTATGCCAAGTTTTCCATACTTGCCTTATTATGCAAGTAACAAAAATACAAAGCAAGTCCAAAATTGAAACCCCAACTCAAAAAAGTGGCTGAACCAATGTCTTTAAAATGATGTTTGGATTCAATTTGGTATATTGGATGACCCATTTTGGATTTGTAGATCTCTCAAACCATTTTCCAACTTGAACTTTTTCAAGTTATATGCCTTTTTTAGGTCATTTTTCACCAACTTTGGTCAAGTCTTGTTCTATGAATTTCCAAACTTCCATGACCTCTTTTTTAGACTTAAAATGACATTTTGAGCAACTTTGATGTTGGGAAGTTTTTCATTTGAAGCTTCCTTGTATGCGTTTTAGGCATAGGCTAAGAATGACCTGTAATTCTCAAATGACCAAAATACCCTTTGCTTGCCAAGACCATAAGTAGAGTTCCACAAATCATATGAAGGCATACCATACCTTTCTATAAATCTAAGACAATAAGGAACAACTCTCATGTTGTCCAGAAATCCATTTGAAAACTCCTTGAAGGTCAAAAGTTGCTTGGAAGACAGACAACTTTCACAGACAAATTTCAGTGCCCTCAGATGACCTGTAACTTGCAAGAGCTATAACTTGAGTTATATAAATCATCTTTATGAATTCCACCACTCAAATTAAATCTATGAAGATACTCTACAAGTTTCATGTGGACCAGAAATCCATATGAAGCTTGCATCTTGAGTTACACTGCTTTGAAGTTTGACCTAAATCAGGGGATTTTACACTGAAACCCTAATTTAGTAACTCCAGTTCTCCTTGACTCCTCTTGATTTTTATTTAGCACAACATCATATCCATATCCATATAGCAAATAATGAATCCCACATTCTTCAAATGATTCTTGATGCCTTTCAAAACAAGCCTTTGACCTAGGATTGACCTGGTGTTGACCCTAGTTGACTGACTTCAACTGAGGCTCTTGCAATCATTCTAATGACTTGGCTCTTCTCAAAAATGATCATCTAGGCACTTCATAACATCCTTACACACCTCATGCTCTTGGCTCATGGCCCACACACCCTCTGATGACCCCCAAACAACCTCAAGATAGGAGAGAACTCACTGATCAACCTGTCAACTCTTCAAAGCTCAAATTCTTCTCTGATGACCTGAGTAGTCTTGAATATGAGTGAAACCCTTAAATATAACTCTTGAGATAAGAATAGCACTTGATCCCCTGATTAAGATAGCTTGCTTATGCTATGCAATGCAGATGAATACACTATGTACATGATGACAATGCAGATGACTATGCAATTGAAACATAAACCCAGGTTAGAAAAGGTTGGGCAAATTTTGGGGTGCAACAGCTGCCCCTATTCAAGCGACTTGGACCCGACTAGATGAAGAGCGCACAGCCTTCAGACATTCGAGGTACGAGACGGTTGAATACGAAAGAACCCGGAAATTTGCCAACCGCAAAAATAAATTGCGAATACGACTACTGCTTGGGAAAGACCCTTCAGGGAGATGACTTCTGTTGTCACGGCAACAACTAACCACTCCTCTGTCAAATAATCTGATGTTGTCCGCAGACCACTCCATTCCGAAGAAACGAGCATACACCACACAACCAGAAATGGTTGTCATCACTTATCGACCCCTGTTGATCTCACTTATCAACCTCTGTTGATCTCACTTATCAACCTCTGTTGATCTCACTTATCAACCTCTGTTGATATTACTTATCAACCAAGCCCACGCTAACCAGCGGGAGCATATTGACTTCACTTGTCATGTTAACTTCACTGATCAACCTTTCGTATCCTGAAGAAACGAGCAAACGCTTAACCAAGCGAGACAATGTTCGAAGACATGAACAACCGACTCTGCGGGGAAACGAGAAACTTAACTAAGCAACTCTGAGGGGACAACTCTGACGACTGCTGTCAAACACCTGTTGGGGAAATTGGGGACTTAACCAAGCACCCTGACGAGAAAAACCTTGTTGAAAAATACAAGGAATTTAACCAAACAACTCCTGTAGCAAGCTCCCTGCTAGGGACTATGAGGGACTTAATCAAGCAACCCATTGAAGTGACACCCTGCTGGAGCACATAACTCTGCTGGAGAACTACGGGTAACGACCCGAAAATCTGTATTACCATCTTCTAATGCTGACTCCACAGCATCCTGAGAAAGACTCAGATGGGGGAATACAAATAACTTAACCAAGCGACTTGTCAAAGAATACCCTGCCGGGGGCTACGAGGAACTTAACCAAGTATCTCGTTGAAGACCACCGCTGGGGATTATATCTCTATTGGGGTAACTGTGGGTAACCACCCAAAATCTGCATTATGCCATTTCCGCAGCACTCTGAGAAAGGACTCGGCTGGGGATAAAGAGAAATGCTTGACCAAGCAACTCTGCTAGGGGAATGTGCCATGACGAACACGATCACTACATGTCTGGCACAATAACCCTCTATAACAAGATGAACACGATCACTGCGTATTCTACATCACAACCCTCTTGACAGGAGAAAACACGATCATTGCGCGTCTTGATGCCACAAACAAAATCACATAATGGGACAAACACGATCACTGCGTGCCAGACGGAATAAATCCACATAGAAGAGGCGAACACGTTCACTGCGTACTTCAACCACCCATATGATGAACATGATCACTGCGTGTGCTGCAATAGGGCGAATACGATCACTGCGCATCTCGACCAACAAACCCTAACTGATACGATAACCACGATCACTGCGTGCTCCGCATCACGAGTTCCCATAGTGCTATCAACACGATCACTACGTGCTATACGAATACGATTACTGCGTATCTTGAACACGACCACCGCGTGTTTGAACACGATCACTGCGCGTTCTGAGCCACGATCCTCTTGACTGGAGAAGACATGATCACTGCGTGCTGTGTGTCTCAACTAACCCACATAACTGGACGAATACGATCACAACATATTCCAATCATACATAGGGTAAACGCGATCACTGCGCGCTTCATGTCACGGCTCTCTTGACTGGAGGAAACACGATCACTGCGTGTTGTGACACAACTTCAAACATGGGACGAATACGATCACTGCGTACTTCGGCCACAAACAACCAAATGAACACGTTCACTGCGTGCCTCACCCCATAACCAAACCGTATAACGGACGAATACGATCACTACGCATACCGACCAACAAAACTGGAAGAACACGATCCCTGCGTGTCCTGCACCACTAATAGAGTGAACACGATCACTGCGCGTCCTGCTCAATAAAACCCCCGAGATGATACCAACACGATCACTGCGTGCCTTACAAAACAATCTTCTTAGATCAGGCTGAATACGATCACTGCGCCATCCGACCACTGATACATATACCAAGATCAACATGATCACTGCGTGTCTTACAACATGAACCCCATAGATGGTACCAATACGATTGCCGCGTATTTGGGCCACAAATCAACATCTCAAAATCAACACGATCACTGCGTGCTTTACAATATGAACCCCGTAAATCCACACCTTCCTGAAACCACGATTTCTCTTATCGGCAGGGAACAACATGTCTGAAACTGAAGAAGTAACCATCTGGCTTATGTTTCAAAAATGCACGTTTGACAATGATGTAATGCTTCCACACTGCATAGAAATGCTACCTACTCGTGAAAAATGCAAATGCTCATGATGCATGCTTAAGCGAAGAGTTACTTCAGCAAAATAAATGCTGAAGACACACTGGATCCGCTGGGGATGACCGGAATACTACCGATACGCTTCCAACAAAATAAATGTTGGGAAGATGAACTAACTCCGTTGGGGATAACCATCCTGCTGGGAAAGTAGCTCACGAACTCAAAACTCCAAAAATCTGCTAAGGACGATCCTCCTGACGAGGAAGAGCAACTTGCTGGGGAAAGAAAGGACAATCGTGCTCGGGAAAACTCCTTTCAGCAGCTCCAACCACCTGATCACACTCTGTGGGGAACCTTTCCTGCTATCACTGAGCTGGGGAAATCATCCCGCTATCATTGAGCTGGGTATTGAACTACACATTCTGACTTGCATTGCACAAGAACTCTCTGGGAAGTTAATCACATTTGTCTTGACCTTCGCTGAGGAAGACTCTGCTTTGCTTGATAAGCTAATTCTGAACTACTGAAGATACATTGATCCTTTTCTTTGACGCAATCTCCGCTCTCCTGGGGAGACAACATTCAATTTTGCCTGGGGCGACTTCACTGGGGAAGGACACAACATTCATCCTCTGGAGAGGGTACCAGCCTGCCATGGACTCTGGCGGGGAACTTTGCGAGCTTTTGAATACCTGCAAAAGTCAACAAGCAAACACAAGGCAATCTATGCAAAAAGAAACATCTTGGTAATCACCCACGACAACCATTCAGGTAATTTCTGGTTTTAACAATCATTGGCCGAGGCCCGCCTGTTTACACGCATGTAAGTTCATCAAAAACATCGGCGCTTTTTACAAACAAAACTGTAAAAAGTTAAAACCAAAGTCACACATTACACTGAATAAAACACTTTATTGATAACGGCCTGAGAATAGGCAAGATTTGTACATCAGATGCAACTCCTGAAAAGAGGTAGTCACACATAAACAAAATGCAGAAGTATACAAATATACAGAATAAAATTTGTACACATGTTGGCAACGTGTTACAGACGAACACCATGAACCGATCCTCCTATGACTCGTCGGACTCTGACGCTTTCCCGATCTTTGTCTTCGGAAGAAATTGCTTTGGATAGTAGACCCCAGATGCTCCCCAAAGCGCTAAAAATCAAACTTGGACCGCAGTCATTTGCTTCTTAAATCCCTAACTTTTGCGTGAATCGCCCTTTGCGGGTTTTCGATTCACCGGGATACCCTTTTTTTCCGAAGCCGCCCAGTGTAGGTTTTCGACTTCGCGGGTGTACATTTTTTCCATTTTATCCCTAACTTTTGCCCGAACCTTTTTATTCTGTTTTTTGGTTCGCCAGGATGCCCCATTTTTGCCTGGACTCTCTTTTTACTGTCCAGCGGGTCAATTTTTTAAGCAAAGTATTTTTAACTGCGTCCGAGTTCACAGGGGATGAAAAGTCTTCACCATCCATGGTGGATAACAATAAGGCTCCTCCGGAGAAGACCTTTCTCACGACGTATGGACCTTCGTAATTAGGAGTCCATTTGCCCCTGTGATCCGATTGCGGTGGGAGAATCTTCTTCAGCACAAGATCACCCGTCTGAAAGCTTCGAGGTCGAATCTTCTTGTCAAACGCTTTCTTCATCCGGCTCTGATACAGCCTACCATGTGCTATGGATGCCAGTCTTTTCTCATCTATCAAGCTCAGCTGATTCAATCTACTTCTCGCCCATTCTGCCTCATCCAACTTAACATCAAGCAAAACCCTCAAAGATGGTATCTCAACCTCCAATGGCAGGACAGCCTCCATGTCATATACTAGTGAGAACGGTGTTGCCCCGGTTGATGTACGCACTGTAGTACGATAACCATGCAAAGCGAATGGCAGCATCTCATGCCAATCCTTGTACGTTACCACCATCTTCTGAACAATTTTCTTTATGTTCTTGTTAGCCGCTTCAACAGCGCCATTCATCTTGGGTCTGTAGGGAGATGAATTATGATGCTCGATCTTGAAATCCCGACACAGATCTTTCATCATCTTGTTGTTCAAGTTCGAACCATTATCAGTAATGATTCGCTCAGGAATACCGTATCTGCATATTATATCCTTCTTGATAAATCTGGCCACCACCTGCTTCGTCACATTGGCGTAAGATGCTGCTTCCACCCACTTGGTGAAGTAATCGATCGCGACCAGAATGAAGCGATGCCCATTAGAAGCAGTAGGCTCAATCTTGCCAATCATATCGATTCCCCACATGGAGAAAGGCCATGGGGATGCCATAACATTCAGTGGACTGGGTGGCACATGGATCTTATCAGCATAAATCTGGCACTTGTGACACCGCTTGGCAAACTTGAAACAGTCAGTTTCCATCGTCAACCAATAATACCCTGCTCGCAACAACTTTCGAGTCATAGCATGCCCACCAACATGCGTACCAAAAGTTCCTTCATGGACCTCTTCCATGAGTAAATTGGCTTCCTTCTCGTCTACACACCGGAGGAGTACCAAATCGTGGTTCCTTCTATACAAAACACCGTTGGGATTCAGATAAAAGTTGCTTGCTAATCTCCTTAGAGTCTTCTGATCGCGACTGGATGCCCCAGCCGGATATTCCTTATTCTTCAGGAAATTCTGTATGTCAAAGTACCAAGGTTTACCGTCAGATGCTTCATCAATTGCAAACACAAATGCCGGCCTATCAAGGCGAGAGATGACAATGCTGGGAGCCTCATTCCAGCGGTTGACCTTATACATCGAGGATAACGTTGCAAGGGCGTCTGCCATTTGATTCTCCGCCCGAGGTACATGATGGAACTCCACCCTATCAAAGAAAGGTAGCAACCTTCTTGCATAATTCATGTACGGCACCAGATTAGGTTGGCGCGTCTCCCACTCTCCCTTAATCTGATTCACAACCAATGCTGAATCCCCATATACATCCAGATTCTTAATCCTCATATCGATAGCCTCCTCTAACCCCATAATACAAGCTTCGTATTCGGCTTCGTTATTCGTCACTGAAAAAGTCAATCTGGCCGTGAACGGGATGTGCGACCCGTGGGGAGTTGTAATGATTGCCCCGATCCCACTACCATACGAATTGACAGCCCCATCAAAAATCAATCGCCACTGGGAACTCCGCTCAGGTCCTTCACTAGGCAACGGCTCATCACAATCTTCAGCTTTCAAGTACAATATGTCCTCATCAGGAAACTCAAACTTCATAGGCTGATAATCCTCAATTGGTTGTTCGGCGAGATGTTCGGACAGAACACTTCCCTTAATGGCCTTCTGGGAAACATACTGGATATCGTATTCTGTCAATACCATCTGCCATCTAGCAATCCTTCCAGAGAGCGCTTGCTTCTCAAACACATATTTGATCGGATCCATCTTCGATATCAGCATGGTTGTATGATTCAACATGTACTGTCTTAGACGTTTGGCAGCCCACGCCAATGCACAACACGTCTTTTCGAGCATAGAGTATCGAGATTCACAATCTGTGAACTTTTTACTCAAGTAGTAAATTGCATGCTCTTTCCGCCCTGTCTCGTCATGTTGACCGAGAACACAACCCATACTGTTCTCCAGAACCGTCAGGTACATAATCAGTGGTCATCCCGCTACTGGGGGTATTAACACCGGAGGTTCCTGCAAGTATTCTTTTATCTTTTCAAATGCCCTTTGGCAATTGTCGTTCCAGACCACCGCTTGATCTTTCTTTAACAGCTTGAATAATGGTTCACACGTGGTCGTTAGGTGAGAGATGAACCTAGCAATGTAGTTCAACCTCCCTAAGAATCCACGGACTTCTTTTTCTGTTTTCGGTGCTGGCATCTCTTGTATTGCTTTTATTTTTGCAGGATCGACCTCGATTCCTTTCTTGCTCACAATGAACCCCAGTAGCTTCCCGGATCTCACTCCAAAGGTACATTTATTAGGATTCAGCCTCAGCCTGAACTTCCTCGGCCTCTTGAACAACTTTAGCAGATTAACCAGATGTTCTTCCTCTGTTTGAGACTTGGCAATCATATCATCGACATACACCTCAATCTCTCTGTGCATCATGTCGTGAAAAAGCGTCATCATAGCCCGCTGGTACGTTGCCCCAGCATTTTTCAAACCAAAAGGCATCACCTTATAACAGAAGGTTCCCCACGGGGTGATAAAGGTCGTTTTTTCCATATCCTCCGGAGCCATTTTGATCTGGTTGTACCCTGAAAATCCATCCATGAAGGAGAATACCGAAAACTGAGCCGTGTTGTCAACTAACACGTCAATATGCGGCAGCGGGAAATCATCTTTCGGGCTCGCCTTGTTTAAATCCCTATAATCAACACACATTCGGACCTTGCCATCTTTCTTTGGCACATGCACGATATTAGCGACCCAAGTGGGATAAGTGGTAACAGCCAGGAATCCAGCATCCCATTGCTTCTGCACTTCTTCCTTTATCTTTACGGCCATGTCAGGACGAGTCCTTCTGAGTTTCTGCTTCACAGGCGAGCAATCTTCCTTCAGCGGCAGATGATGAACAACCATATCAGTATCCAAACCCGGCATGTCCTCGTAGGACCAAGCAAATATATCACTGTATTCACGCAGCATCTCAATAAGCTCTCGCTTGATGTCCTCTTGCAACGCAGCCCCTATACGGGTATTCCTGACGCATTCTTCAGACCCCAAGTTGACAATATCAATCTCTTCCTGGTGAGGCAGAATGACTCTCTCCTCTTGCTTCAATAACCGACTGAGCTCTTCTGGTAAGTCACTATCCTCCACAATCTCCTCCTCGGCTTGGAAGATCGGGTGCTCGAAGTCTAAACGAGTCATAGGAAGTTTTTGGTCGGTGTCATCTGAAAATTCGTGAATCCTGCGAGGGAAACGGTGAAGTGCTTCAAAAAATGATGCACAAGCAAAATGCATAACCACGCTGCCATTTTATTGAAAAATAAAATAAAACAGAAAGAAAAGGATCACAACATTTGAATGTAAAAATGTCGTCATTTATTAATCATGAAAACATACAGGTAAACAGTTAGGCCCTAAGGCAAGATCAACGATGCCCCGGGCAAGGCATGTGATCGTACAAATGATTGAAAAAACAATGCATTACTGTTTGGTGACTTGGATGACGTCCTGGATGGACCAGTTGCATAGGCTTTGCCCCGGCGTGCTGGGTCGAACCCATGCGTCCATGTCGCAATCGCTATCCACTTCCTCCGTATTAGACACGACATTGATCCTCTCGAAGCTAACTCCTCCGGGCGTGAACACGACAGGTCCCTTGTACTTAGGCGCACTCTGCGAGGGAGATGGGCGGTACCCCAAGCCATACTTATCTTGCTTCACTGGGATGTCCAGAACCTGCCCCCACTTCTGAGTTTCTCCTGCTTGTACCAACGCCTTGGCTTCTTTATATGAGGAGACGGCCACCTCTTGCCCTTCACTCGTCACTGGAGCTTCTTCTTTAACTTTTACCCCCTCGAACGCTTGACACAGCGTCTCATGAATCTCTCCATTTACCTCCACTTACTTGAAAGAAGATAAATGACTGACTAAGATATCCTCTTCGCCACACACCGTCACAATACTCCCCTCAACCATATATTTCAGCTTCTGATGGAGTGTAGAAGTCACTGCCCCAGCGGCATGAATCCAAGGCCTCCCGATCAAACAGCTATATGCAGGCTGGATGTCCATGATGTAAAACACTGTATCAAACACCTCCGGACCTACCTGGATGGGTAACGTTATTGACCCGAATACCGACCTCCTCGTTCCGTCAAAGGCCCTTACCACCAAATCACTAGGTGTGCATAACAACCCCCGAGTGTCTAATTTCAACAGGGCTTTCTTTGGTAACACATTCAACGAGGACCCAGTGTCTACCAGCACATGGGATAAAACAGTGCCTCGGCATTCGATAGAGATGTGCAAAGCATTATTATGATCACGCCCTCGAGGTGTTAAGTCAAAATCCGTGAATCCCAGACCATGCCCAGCGTTAACATATGCCATAACTCCCTCCAGCTGATTAACTGAAATCTCTTGCGGCACGAAGGATGTCTCAAGTACCTTCAATAGGGCATTTCTATGCGCCTCAGAACACAACAGCAGCGATAATATGGAGATCTTTGACGGGGTCTGCTGCAGGTGATCTACAATCTTGTAATCACTTTTGCGAATTAACCTCATGAATTCTTCCACATCTTTGGTTATCGGCTCTTTCTCTTTACTCCCCGAAGATTCCCCCTCAACAACTTTGTTTTTACCCCTAGCAAGCCTCTCTGCTTCAACCTCAGGTGAAGTGAAAATTATCCCGCTCCGGGTTATACCACCCGCTCCCACTATGTTATCAACGGATCCCGCAGGCGAATCATTCAAGTCAATCTTTTCCCCATTACAATACACCTCAGCACCATAGCACCACGGGACTGCCTTTGTGCTTTCAAAAGGGGCTGGCTTAGCCTTGGTAATAGTAATGGTCGGCCTTTTCGATGATGCCGAAATTGTCACTGATTTGAAGGGAATGGTGATCGTAGCAACCTCCCTACGCTCTTCTACAGATTCTGTCTCAACAGACTTCTCTCGCCCCGCAGCCCTGTCAAACTGCAAAATTCCCTCGTCAATCAAACTTTGAACTCCCCTCTTCAGCTTCTCACAGCCCTCAGGTTGAACCAAACAGTCATCGCACTCTTCACTGCAACTGGGGTAGACTCCTCCTTTCAACAAGCGCTGCTTTACGTAACTCAAAGGAGTTTTCAGCTCGCTCACTTCTGAAACTAAGTTCAACTTATCATCTACCATGATTGCATTGGCCCCAGCTCCACCATGCTTGGGCATTGGCTGCTGCGTGATATTGGGACCGTCCTTCCCGAAGTTAATAGTTGTACTATCAAGCAAATCCTGTACTTTATGCTTGAAAGCCAGACAATTTTCAATATTGTGCCCTGGTGCACCCGAATGGAAGTCACAGTGCTCATTAACATCATATCCGACTGGTGGCTGACCAGTTGGTGGTGTTAAGGTCCTCTTCTCAACTAACTGCAATTTCAACAAAGTTTGAAGGAGTTCTGCATATGATACCGGCGGCACTTCGAATACTCTTCTCGGTCGTGGATTCTGAAGCCTGCGCTGATTATTATTAGGCTGCTGCTGAGCCTGCTGCGGTGGTTGTTGTCTCTGCTGCTGAGAAGGTCCTGGAATGGTTACACTTGCAACCTGCGACTGCTGACGCTAGTTCTGACCTTTATTCTTTCGTCGAGCACTGTATACAACATTGGTATCACCCTGCCTTTTACCACCAAACGTCTTCTTATTACCTCCTGCGGAACTGGACTCACCCGCTTGAATTTTACCAATCTTTACCCCGTTTTCAATGCGCTCCCCCATCAAGATCAACTCAGAGAAAGTACTCATCGAGAAATTGAGCAGACAGTCATAGTACATTCCAGAAAAAAGTTCCTATGAACATATCCATCATTTCGCGCTCCACCATCGGAGGGTGCACCCTAGCAGCCAGATCTCTCCATCTCTGGGCGTATTCTTTAAAGCTCTCACTAGACTTTTGAGACATGCTCTGCAACTGGACTCGGTTAGGAGCGAGATCACTATTATATTGATAATGCCGAACAAAAGCCTCCGCCAGCTCTTTCCAACTCCTGATCTGAGTAGGCTCCAAGCTCATGTACCACTCCAGTGATAGCCCTGACAGGCTATCCTGGAAGAAGTGCATTAGCATCTTTTCATCCTCAGAATACGCAGACATACGCCTGTAAAATGCGCGCACATGCACCCTAGGGCATGTATCCCCTTTGTACTTATCAAATGATGGTGCTTTGAACTTCAGCGGGACCCTCAACCTTGGGACTAACCCCATATTTGACATATCCATCCCAAGAGCATTCTGGCTGGCCAACCCGTTCACTTTCTCTTCTAGCAATCTCATCCGATGGTTGTCATCCCTGACTCTTTCATAGCCCTCGTTCTGACCAGAGAACACATCCTCCTTACGGTCCTCCCAGCGAGGTACCGTATCATATCCAACATAATCTGCATCACGGCCCGGACCTGTTTGGACGTATCTGGGGTCATACCTCAGGTTACCCATCTCTTGAGCGTTGTACGCGCCAGCTCCATATCCAAGATTACCATAGCCACCAAACCCAGCCTTGGCGCCAGCCATGCTGCCATATCCCATATTCACACCATTGAAACCCTGGTTACCATTGATACCATTCATTCCAACATTCTCAACGCCCCCATTGAAACCCTGATTGACATTACCCACAAATACCCCAGCGGTATCTGCATTGGCATTCATATTACCGGTGTTCCCACCTCCACCTACAGGACCAGTTTCTCCAGCATTCAAACCGGTTACGGGAACCGCATCAGCACTTTGACGATTCTCAACTCGGGGAGAAGCAGCAATATTTTCACCATGCGGTGTCCCGTTGTTCTCAGCCCGTGCGACTATCGGTTGAACCAGATTCTGCAGCTGCTCTTGTCCTTTGGCGATGGTCTCCATGGTTTGCATGAGCAGGGCCATCCTGTCACGCATCTCTTGCATTTCACTCTGCACGTTGTCCATGATCTTCTTCTGGTTAATCCTTGTAGAGTAACGGTGGACCCGCTTTTTTGCAATCCTGAAAATACCTGCATTAAAGATGCAGGAGATAAGATACACGAATCACAAACCTGTAATGCAAGTATGAGTATGTATGCAAAATGCAATGTGTCTGTGCATTAGGGATTATCATTCCCCGATTCTAGTGTGAATGTGCCAGTGCAGTGGCAGTGCTAGCAAGACGGTGATTGGAGCTGAATCATAGAAAACCTCATATATTGCAGAGAAATCCAAGAATACAATATCACTGAGTACAATAAGAAGGCATGACCTCAACCAACAATCCTGGTGATGGTCAGCACAAATGCAAATAAAGCATACAAGCTAATACATGAAATGATCAAGTACTCCCATAAGCCTGGTACTCTTCTATTAACTTCTCGGTCTCCGGATGACTTGGTCGGGTAAGCAGACCCTCGACAAGCTGGTTTCTTCTCTTGAGAACACGTCGTACGTCTCCAGCAGTTTCCTCCCATGCCCCTTCTCCGAAGCGGTCCTCTAGCTTCCGCTTATGAGACACAGCTTCGTTCCTGCCTTCGATGGCTTTGTTCAATGCATTCTGGAGACTATATCTGGTCATCACCTCTTCTTCGCACTTCTCAATGCTAGCCTTCAACTGCTCTTCGAGGTCAGAAATTTGCTGCTTCAATTTATCTTCCCTCTTTTTGTTGTTGGTCAGTGTAGCATTCCATGTCTTGTTACAAGAAGAGATTTCTCGGTGAGCGGGTCGAGTGCTTTCTTTTTGGACTCCAACATGTCGTGAGAGCTTCTGAACTCTTGACCCAGACGTTCGCGCTTCTTTTTCTCCTCAGTCAACTCAGCACCTAGCCTGTTCACTAGTTTGATCTGCTATTGGAAAGAACGTACAGCCTTATTCTTCTCACTCCGCATCTGAGCTAGCTCCTTCTCTAGCTCCTCATTAATCTTCATCAAGGCTTCCTTTTCCTTCACAACTCGCTCGTAGACCTCCATAGTGACAGTGGTTGGCTCTTCCACCGGAATATGAACAGGGACCGGAGCAGCTGGAAATGGCATCAGTATCTGTCTTGCTCTCTCCTGGATCCAAACTCTGTAGGGTGTATATGCCTGACAATCATTCTTCCCCAACAGCGGTTTCCCCTTTCTGTTAATACGCATCCAGGCATGCCGAAGCTTGGTTAGTAACTCTCCATTCAAATCACCGGTGAAGTACAGAGATTCCTGTACTTCTTCCTCCTGAGGTGGGTTCTTCAACGCATATCCAAACTGACGGACGAACAGAGATGGGTTGTAGTTGATGCACCCTTTTCTCCCTATCAACGGAACATTAGGATACCCAAAACAAGTGAAAATAAGCTCAGACCCCAGCAAGTCTCGGTCAAACCACTCAATGTCTTCAGAAGATAGCCTCATCATACGCTCTGGCCAGTCAGCTGTAGTTGCACTATCCACAAAAGGTCCCTTCAGGGGAAGATGGCTCTTAAACCACATGTACAGCAAAGGCACGCAGCAAGAGACATTCTTGCCTCTCCTGTTCTCGTTTCTGTAGTGCATCGAATGGTAGAAGTCCCCGATCAGTGTGGGTACCGGATTGCCAGCAGCAAACAGATGAAATGCATCCATGTCCACGAAGTTTGGGAAATTGGGAAACAGCACTATCCCATAAATGCATAGAGCCAAAATAACGTTAAAGACCACCCAACACCCATTCTTAGCGTACTCTTGAGCCTTACCAACCAGAAATTAGAGAGAGAAACCTGGAACCCCTCGCCAAGAAGTCATCAACAGCTCAGAAGCATTCATGTGCAAGGCCTTAGCTAGATCCTCCAACTTGGGCTCAGCGGCAGAGTGAATAAAAGGAACTGCATTCTGTACCGGCAACTCAGTAAACTCTACATACTCCTCCATGGTGGGCCCCAAAATGAAGTCAGTAAATGTGAAACACCTCAAAGCCGGGTCATAGAATTGCATCAGGGTGTACAACCCATTCAATTCATCATCAGTGGATTTGCGAACCAAACTCAACAGCCATCCATAACTCTGCCTGAAGCTTCTACAGACATCCTCATCTGCAAGAGAAATCAGACCCAGGAGTGGAGTAATATCAGGAATAGGTAGCTTGTAGGCAACTTTCATCCTCAAACCAGCCATGATCAATACTCAGAAGTCCAGACACTAGAACCGGGGAATATGCAAATGCACCTGCAGCACAGACACACGTTAATAGGATGCAATGATAATGATTATGCAAACAATGCAATGCAAGCAACATGCAACAGGGACCAAGTGCTATAGCTGAGAAGCCTGAACCATATCAAAAGTCTCAAATAGACCCTCCAAAATTCCTCAAACCCTGGTCTCAGATAGACCCAATACAAAGCTCCAACGCTGGTCTCGGATAGACCTCATAACATGACTCCAACCGGTCTCTGACAGACCTCAAACCATAACTCTGACTGGTCTCTGATAGACCTCAAACCATAACTCTGACTGGTCTCTGATAGACCTCACAACTATCCATAAATACCCAGGATCTCTGATCAAGAAATAACCGGTATCTGAAGGTCTAGTTACCTGCATAACCCCAAACCCTCTCACAGGTGGATGTCCTAGTAACTGACAAAGGTATGGCATCCTATGCGGTCGTCGGCGTCACAGACTTTCAGGGTTGATGATACGATTCCCAGAAGGAGTGGCATCATCAAATCCTGAAGAGGCCTCACTTAGCCAACTTCCAAATGATCGGTTCCCAGAGTCGACAATCCAACTAACCAGCAACCCGAGCCACCCAAAGGGCAGGACAGGAGGCCAACCAGAAGAACCTCGTCTGAGTGTAGATTTCGCGGGACACTAGGACATGCAAAGCACGTGCGCGCCCACTAATCTCTACTCTAAGTCTAGGTGCACTCAAGCCCAGGTCCGGCTTATCTCTCAATCATGGAACACCCGTCACACCCCACAATACAGCAATAATAATGATAATACAATGCTGAAATGTAAATACAGAAATGTAAATCCATACAAAATCCTCGACGGGAAAACAAGCGCTAGGATTGACTCTCTTAAGGGACGTTGGATCCCAAATGCATAAGGAACTATCGCAGTCCTTAGCAGCCAGGGGACGTTGGGTCCCCAGCAGAGTCGCCAGCTGCCGCTACTGCGAAAATCGGCGCCGGCTGAACAGAAGAGTCGCCACCGTGCGTTATTTATCCCAAAGGAGGGAAAGGAAACGCTCGAAGTAAACCTCGCAAAAAACGGGAAAAGGTATGGTCATCGCAACCAAAACCTGGATTCGGGAGTCGGTTACGCAAGGGGAAGGTATCAGCACCCCTCACGTCCATCGTACTCGATGGGATCCACGTTTGCTTGGTTTGTACGGATTACACTTCTATCTAAACTAAAGGATGAGGTCTGAAAAGAAAAGAAAACATGACTCAACAGAACATACGGTGTTCTGGGCCTACGTACTCCCTCGTGCAATGGGAAAGTCAGAGTCAACGTAGTTCGACTAACTACGGGTGAAGGTGGGTAAAGGTTGCTCGCTAGGACATCACATCATATGCCTACGTACTTCCACAGAGCATGGAAGATCAGAGCAAACGTAGTTCGGGCTACGCACGACACAAGCTGTTCAAGTGTCTTTTATGAAAAAATCTCACCTTAAACAAGGGTTTTCTTATTTGCAAAAAGGTTGATGTTTGTTCAAATCTTTTGACGGAAGAAATGAATTAATTTCTGTTATCACCTTTATTAATGTTTTTCTGTTGTTTTGAGGAAAGAAGAGATGACACTCTACAAATCCTAGGGTTGAAGAGGGAATAAAAATCTACCCTAATGTTATCATGCATGGGTTAAGACCTAATGTCTATCATGCTCCTCTCTTGCGCAGAGAGAAACATAGATCCTAAGGGAATAGACGGAAACAGAAACAGCAGATATATACAATAAAGCAGTAAAATGCATGGATGCAACAATACAAGCGAGGCAAGGGAGTCCCACTCAACCTCGAACCTAGAAAACAATAGGCAAAAGTGAATAGACTTCACTTTCAACCCAGCAGGTTAAACAGCAAACAATACAGTCCGGGAAATTCACACAATACATCAAGAATTAAACAGCTAAAATTAAACAGCAAAGCAATCTTCATCAGCATCTGCAACCATCTTCAGGCTTCAAGCATGACAACAGTCTTTTATCTTCAATCTCCCAATGGCTTTTCTTCAAGTCCCACTCTCCAAGCTGAGGAATTAATCACAAGAATGAACTGGGTGTTAAGCAATTAGTTGACCACCAAAGGTGGCAAACAGACTGCTAACAACACAGAGAATATTTCTCTCAAGAGTTCTATCTCTTATACATTGGCACCAAGCCTTCCAAAGGAAGGGGGTGAGTGTCTTAGAGAGACTCTGCATCACACAGAGGAATGGAGGAAATCAAGACCTTCCATGTTTGAGAATCAAGTTTGCTACCCTAGAGCTCTGCCTAACTCCTAGATCCTACAAACTTCAACAGCTGCCAGCAAGAGATACTCCTCATCAACTCTGGAAGTTGGTCTTCATTCTCTGATCTTCAAATGGGCTTCATCAATAGTCTTCAGCTCAAACCCCAAGCCCCAAACAAGCCCAATACCCCACACAGACAAATAATAACCCTAAAGAGGGCACACCACACAGTCAATCAAATACAAGCAATATACTAGTAGCAGTAGGGGAATCCTAATATTTTCTAAGGGATCTATTATCTACCCATAACCCCTATAGTCCCATACCCCAAAATCAAATCAAAATTCCTAAAGGAATTAATCTATCTCACATATGCTCACTTAAAACCCTAATTTTAACCATCCTAATCTCACCTAGTCAAATCACCTAAAAATTAATCCTAAAATTACAAATTAAATCCTATATCCAAGATGAAGTTCTAAGCTAATCACCCTAAAAAGAATGGACCCTAAATCTAAAGGGAACTATTAGAACTAAAATCAACAAAATTATGCACTAAACTAAACTCATTAAAAAGCTATTTACAAGAAAAATGCATAAAAAATATTAAAACAAAATAAAATGCCATTTTTATTATTGGATATTTTTCTTAACAGAATTATTGACCTATAGCAAAAAGAACCAATTAAAAACAAGCTTTTTTCAATTTTATATGGATTTTTAAAGATGCAAAAAATATTAAAGAATTAAAAAACACAAAAAAGAAATAAAATTGGGAGGGGGTGTCATAAGCAGACGCGCCTAGTTCATATTGCTGATGGGCCAGGAAGTGGGAGGTGCGAATATCAAAAGGCGCTAGGCCCAGCATGCATCAGAAAATCAATTGAAAAAAATAAAAGAAAAAGATCAAACTCTCGGTGCAAAAAAGCAACAATTTCCAGTTCATTTTCCAATGGGCTTTGATTTGGGGGTGGGGATAGCGTTCTGATCCAAGGCCCAGGGATTGCGTTTAAGTGAAACGCATCGTTTCACTTCAATCTTTCCCTCCGTTTCTCAACTTTAAACATCAGCCATTGGATTAATGTTCAGTCAAAAGTCCAAGCATGCATCTACGACCCTCCTTCATCGTCCCCAAACGAAACCCTAGTTTCAGAAAAAACCCTCCACCATGCACACACTTTCATCCCTTCTGTTCTCACTCGATTGGCCATGAAAGCCTAAACTATAAAGAGAAAAAATGCTCTACTCTCTCCCATGAACACGATGGTGCCACAAGTTTGGATTGAAACCATCCTTAGAATGAAACCCGATAGGTAGAAACCCCTGATTCACCAACTGCACACTGCAATGGAACCTCATAATTCTTGATTCTAATTGTCCTATCTTGTTCATCATGCTACACTGATCTCAGCAAGCTATTGTATGTTGATTAAAACTCATTATATAACCTAATCTCGATCTTGAAAGATTCATCACCATGTTACCAAACTCCATGAAACCTTCTCAATTTCTCTGAAAATGGTCATCTACCCTAACCTAACATTCTTACACTAACAATCTAACCTAACAACACCTAATTATGGAGATAGAAGAGAAAATGCATACCTGCAATTCTTGTTGGAACAGATGGGAAATAGCTTGATTCAGCACTTGCAATCCCTCACCAATGGTCCTTAGATGATGCTATGGTTTCTGTTTGCAAAAAGTTGGAAGATAAAAGCTTGTAGTATGAGATTCGAATCTGATATGCTTCTTGCAATTTCAAACCCTAGAGCTTCAATCTTCCATGGATGGCTCTCAAATCCAGCATGTATGCACTCAATAGCTTCAATTGATTGTGGATGAAGAAGAAAGATGAACAGAATTGGTGTTGATTGTAGGTTTTCACACTTTCTTACAATGGAAGCAACAATGGAATTATCTCTCTTCTCTCTCTCTTTTCACCAACCTTTTGCACTAATGGATTCAATTCAATATATAGAGGATGATGGACAGATCTAGAAGTTTCTGGATGCCTCTAGGATGATTCTAGAATGTGGTGGAAATTCATGGAAATCTCACTTGATGACATGTTGAATATCTCTCATCTCATGCATATGGCCCTCTAAACTTGTGTCAAAATCTCTTCTCATGAGATATTGAAATGGTATGCAAGCTCCTTGCCTTGAAATTTACCTTATGCCAAGTTTTCCATACTTGCCTTATTATGCAAGTAACAAAAATACAAAGCAAGTCCAAAATTGAAACCCCAACTCAAAAAAGTGGCTGAACCAATGTCTTTAAAATGATGTTTGGATTCAATTTGGTATATTGGATGACCCATTTTGGATTTGTAGATCTCTCAAACCATTTTCCAACTTGAACTTTTTCAAGTTATATGCCTTTTTTAGGTCATTTTTCACCAACTTTGGTCAAGTCTTGTTCTATGCATTTCCAAACTTCCATGACCTCTTTTTTAGACTTAAAATGACATTTTGAGCAACTTTGATGTTGGGAAGTTTTTCATTTGAAGCTTCCTTGTATGAGTTTTAGGCATAGGCTAAGAATGACCTGTAATTCTCAAATGACCAAAATACCCTTTGCTTGCCAAGATCATAAGTAGAGTTCCACAAATCATATGAAGGCATACCATACCTTTCTAGAAAGCTAAGACAATAAGTAACAACTCTCATGTTGGCCAGAAATCCATTTGAAAATTCCTTGAAGGTCAAAGGTTGCTTGGAAGACAGACAACTTTCACAGACAAATTTCAGTGCCCTCAGATGACCTGTAACTTGCAAGGGCTATAACTTGAGTTCTATAAATCATCTTGATGACTTCCACCACTAAAATTAAAGCTATGAAGATACTCTACAAGTTTCATGTGGACCAGAAATCCATATGAAGTATGCATCTTGAGTTACACTGCTTTGAAGTTTGACCTAAATTAGGGGATTTTACACTGAAACCCTAATTTAGTAACTCCAGTTCTCCTTGACTCCTCTTGATTTTTCTTTAGCACAACATCATATCCATATCCATATAGCAAATAATGAATCCCACATTCTTCAAATGATTCTTGATGCCTTTCAAAACAAGCCTTTGACCTAGGATTGACCTGGTGTTGACCCTAGTTGACTGACTTCAACTGAGGCTCTTGCAATCATTCTAATGACTTGGCTCTTCTCAAAAATGATCATCTAGGCACTTCATAACATCCATACACACCTCATGCTCTTGGCTCATGGCCCACACACCCTCTGATGACCCCCAAACAACCTCAAGATAGGAGAGAACTCACTGATCAACCTGTCAACTCTTCAAAGCTCAAATTCTTCTCTGATGACCTGAGTAGTCTTGAATATGAGTGAAACCCTTGAATATACCTCTTGAGATAAGAATAGCACTTGATCCCCTGATTAAGATAGCTTGCTTATGCTATGCAATGCAGATGAATACACTATGTACATGATGACAATGCAGATGACTATGCAATTGAAACATAAACCCAGGTTAGAAAAGGTTGGGCAAATTTTGGGGTGCAACAGTTGGCTTGTGGATTTTTCTCAACCGGTACTCGTAATGTCTTGAAAACTCTTCGAATGGAGAGAAAAAAAGATAATTTTCTTATAGAATGATATTTGAGATCATAGCCTATATATAGAATGATAATCATTTAAAATTCTCATTATTTCGAAATGGATTATCTTGACATCCACTTATATTTAAGCACATATTCAATTAAATAATTAATTATTAAATATAATTAATTATTTTATTTACTTACTCAACCGATTAAGATTCTTATTTATATATATATATATATATATATATATATATATATATATATATATATATATATATATATATATATATATATATATATATATATATATATATATATATATATATAATATATATATATATATATATATATATATATATATATATATATATATATATATATATATATATATATATATATATATATATATATATATATATATATATATATATATATATATATATATATATATATATATATATATATATATATATATATATATATATATATATATATATATATATATATATATATATATATATATATATATATATATATATATATATATATATATATATATATATATATATATATATATATATATATATATATATATACTGCTCTGTCCCGCTCTTCACACGGGGTCGGCCCAATCCATCTCTCCGTCGTGGAGGGCCTAGCTCATTGATCAGTTGTCGCGCGCGGATCAAAACGAGTGTTTTTGATGAAAACGTAATACGGCGACAATTCAACTCGAATATCGTCTCAAGGATTCTTTTATGTGATTAATCTACCAAATTCAAAATGGAGGGGGAGTTGGTTTGGTTTCTGATCGGATAAATAAAGAAAATGCAATTAAGCGGTTAAAATAAGTGATTATCAAAATAAGTCAATCTACTGTTTTCGGTTCCGGCTTATCACGGGTTCCTACCTTACCAATTTCCTAAGCGATTTCGATCTCTATTCGATTCCTATGTCAATTAACAAGCGCAAAAGACGTAAACTAGATTGCCAAGGCTATATTCCAAATTAAGCTAACGGATTAAGTTTTCGTGAATTAAGCAAACACGAATTATAAACGCGAATTAACGACAAAGCGACGTAACGGCGAATAAGAGATAAGGATGCAATCATACGAATTTAATCGAAACAATACTATAAACTAACAGATTAAGCAAAACCAATTCACAGAAAAGTGTTGAAAGAGAAACGAATTAGATTGATAAAGTAAAAACCTCAAAGCGTTGGAACGCGATTACAGCAGAATGACTATAAGGAATTAGCTCTCCATGGTTCTCTCAAAGCTCCGAATGTATTTTTCGTGAAAATGTAACTAGGTGAACAGTAACACGAGTATTTTTCCTTTAAAAAGAAAGCAAATTCGGGTCATAACCCAACTGGGTCGAAAACATAACCCAGACCGAATACATGACCCAAAACTAAAATAAAATTCTAGTGCAGTAACTTCAAACGGAATTCTGGAATTTTGGGCTCCGAATCTGACTTCGACTCCATCACGAAATTCGTAGATCTCTCTCTTAGCTTTTCGGCGATTTTTAAAACGCCTCAAACGGATTTCCGGAACTCCAGTTATGATCGTTTCCGTGCAAACTGCTAAAGCTGAAAAATAAGTGCGAAAATCAAATTAAGCCAAAAATAAAATAAAATATAAAAACAAAATAAAACATAAAAATAATTAAGATAAAGTAAAGAAATGCCTAAGTAAAAATATAGGAGAAAGTGCATAAATATGCACTGATCACTCATCACGCTGGGAGCGCTTAAGCGTCTCCCCATGGACACAAACCTTAGGATCTATGACATTTTGATATTAATGATTATAGGAATACCTTGACGAATATAATGAGAAAGATTTTTAGACAATGACAACGATAACTCTAAAATACAAAAGTGTAGAGACAAGTGTTTGGCACTGGTTGGCTTGTGGATTTTTCTCAACCGGTACTCGTAATATCTTGAAAACTCTTCGAATGGGGAGAAAAAGAGATAATTTTCTTATAGAATGATATTTGAGATCATAGCCTATATATAGAATGATAATCATTTAAAATTCTCATTATTTCGAAATGGATTATCTTGACATCCACTTATATTTAAGCACATATTCAATTAAATAATTAATTATTAAATATAATTAATTATTTTATTTACTTACTCAACCGATTAAGATTCTTATATATATATATATATATATATATATATATATATATATATATATATATATATATATATATATATATATATATATATATATACACATACATATATATATATATATATATATATATATATATATATATATATATATATATATATATATATATATATATATATATATATATATATATATATATATATATATATATATATATATATATATATATATATATATATATATATATATATATATATATATATATATATATATATATATATATATATATATATATATATATATATATATATATATATATATATATACTGCTCTGTCCCGCTCATAACACGGGGTCGGCCCAATCCATCTCTCCGTCGTGGAGGGCCTAGCTCATTGATCAGTTGTCGCGCGCGGATCAAAACGAGTGGTTTTGATGAAAACGTAATACAGCGACAATTCAACTCGGATATCGTCTCAAGGATTCTTTTATGTGATTAATCTACCAAATTCAAAATGGAGGGGGAGTTGGTTTGGTTTCTGATCGAATAAATAAAGAATATGCAATTAAACGGTTAAAATAAGTGATTATCAAAATAAGTCAATCTACTGTTTTTGGTTCCAGCTTATCACGGGTTTCTACCTTACCAATTTCCTAAGCGATTTCAAACTCTATTCGATTCCTATGTCAATTAACAAGCGCAAAAGACATAAGCTAGATTAACAATCCTATATTCCAAATTAAGCAAACGGATTTAGTTTTCGTGAATTAAGCAAACACGAATTAACGAAAAAGCGACGTAACGGCGAATAAAAGCAAAGGATGCAATCATACGAATTTATTCAAAACAATTCTATAAACTAACAGATTTAGCAAAAGCAATTCATAGAATAGTGTTGAAAGAGAAACGAATTAGATTGATAAAGTAAAAACCTCAAAGCGTTGGAACGCGATTACAGCAGAATGACTCTAAGGAATTAGCTTTGCATGGTTCTCTCAAAGCTCCGAATGTATTTTTTGTGAAAATGTAATTAGGTGAACAATAACACGAGTATTTTTCCTTTAAAAAGAAAGCAAATTCGGGTCATAACCCAAGTGGGTCGAAAACATAACCCATGCCCAATACATGACCCAACACTAAAATAAAATTCTAATGCAGTAACTTCAAACGGAATTCTCAAATTTTAGGCTCCGAATCTGACTTCCACTCCAACACGAAAGTCGTAGATCTCTCTCTTAGCTTTCCGGCGATTTTTAGAACGCCTCAAACGGATTTCCGGAACTCCAGTTATGATCGTTTCCGTGCAGACTGCTAAAGCTGAAAAATAAGTGCGGAAATCAAATTAAGCCAAAAATAAAATAAAATATAAAAACAAAATAAAACATAAAAATAATCAAGATAAAGTAAAGAAATGCCTAAGTAAAAATATAGGATAAAGTTCATAAATATGCACGGATCACTCATCACGCTGGAAGCGCTTAAGCGTCTCCCCATGGACACAAACCTTAGGATCTATGACATTTTGATATTAATGATTATAGGAATACCTTGACGAATATAATGAGAAAGATTTTTAGACAATGATAACGATAATTCTAAAATACAAAAGTGTAGAGACAAGTGTTTGACACTGGTTGGCTTGTGGATTTTTCTCAACCGGTACTCGTAATGTCTTGAAAACTCTTCGAATGGGGAGAAAAAGAGATAATTTTCTTATAGAATGATATTTGAGATCATTGCCTATATATAGAATGATAATCATTTAAAATTCTCATTATTTCGAAATGGATTATCTTGACATCCACTTATATTTAAGCACATATTCAATTAAATAATTAATTATTAAATATAATTAATTATTTTATTTACTTAACCGATTAAGATTCTTATATATATATATATATATATATATATATATATATATATATATATATATATATATATATATATATATATATATACTGCTCATCACACGGGGTCTGCCCAATCCATCTCTCCGTCGTGGAGGGCCAAGCTCATTGATCAGTTGTCGCGCGCGGAATAAAACGAGTGTTTTTGATGAAAACGTAATACAGCGACAATTCAACTCGGATATCATCTCAAGGATTCTTTTATGTGATTAATCTACCAAATTCAAAATGGAGGGGGAGTTGGTTTGGTTTCTGATCGGATAAATAAAGAAAATGCAATTAAGCGGTTAAAATAAGTGATTATCAAAATAAGTCAATATACTGTTTTCGGTTCCGGCTTATCACGGGTTTCTACCTTACCAATTTCCTAAGCGATTTCGATCTCTATTCGATTCCTATGTCAATTAACAAGCGCAAAAGACATAAACTAGATTAACAATCCTATATTCCAAATTAAGCAAACGGATTTAGTTTTCGTGAATAAAGCAAACACGAATTATAAACGCGAATTAACGAAAAAGCGACGTAACGGCGAATAAAAGCTAAGGATGCAATCATACGAATTTAATCAAAACAATTCTATAAACTAACAGATTAAGCAAAACCAATTCATAGAATGGTGTTGAAAGAGAAACGAATTAGATTGATAAAGTAAAAACCTCAAAGCGTTGGAACGCGATTACAGCAGAATGACTCTAAGGAATTAGCTCTCCATGGTTCTCTCAAAGCTCCGAATGTATTTTTCGTGAAAATGTAACTAGGTGAACAGTAACACGAGTATTTTTCCTTTAAAAAGAAAGCAAATTCGGGTCATAACCCAACTGGGTCGAAAACATAACCCAGGCCCAATACATGACACAACACTAAAATAAAATTCTAATGCAGTAACTTCAAACGAAATTCTGGAATTTTAGGCTCCAAATCTGACTTCGACTCCAACACG
The DNA here is from genome assembly GCA_963859935.3 of Lathyrus sativus. Lineage (NCBI taxonomy): Eukaryota > Viridiplantae > Streptophyta > Magnoliopsida > Fabales > Fabaceae > Lathyrus > Lathyrus sativus. The sequence goes on along the minus strand of OZ012736.1, from coordinate 360,735,098 downwards.
AAAGTCGTAGATCTCTCTCTTAGCTTTCCGGCGATTTTTAGAACGCCTCAAACGGATTTCCGGAACTCCAGTTATGATCGTTTCCATGCAGACTGCTAAAGCTGAAAAATAAGTGCGGAAATCAAATTAAGCCAAAAATAAAATAAAATATAAAAACAAAATAAAACATAAAAATAATCAAGATAAAGTAAAGAAATGCCTAAGTAAAAATATAGGAGAAAGTTCATAAATATGCAGGGATCACTCATCACGCTGGGAGCGGTTAAGCGTCTCCCCATGGACACAAACCTTAGGATCTATGACATTTTGATATTAATGATGATAGGAATACCTTGACGAATATAATGAGAAAGATTTTTAGACAATGACAACGATAATTATAAAATACAAAAGTGTAGAGACATGTGTTTGACACTGGTTGGCTTGTGGATTTTTCTCAACCGGTACTCGTAATGTCTTGAAAACTCTTCGAATGGGGAGAAAAAAAGATAATTTTCTTATAGAATGATATTTGAGATCATAGCCTATATATAGAATGATAATCATTTAAAATTCTCATAATTTCGAAATGGATTATCTTGACATCCACTTATATTTAAGCACATATTCAATTAAATAATTAATTATTAAATATAATTAATTATTTTTTTTACTTACTCAACGGATTAAGATTCTTATATATATATATATATATATATATATATATATATATATATATATATATATATATATATATATATATATATATATATATATATATATATATATATATATATATATATATATATATATATATATATATATATATATATATATATATATATATATATATATATATATATATATATATATATATATATATATATATATATATATATATATACTGCTCTGTCCCGCTCATCACACGGGGTCGGCCCAATCCGTCTCTCCGTCGTGGAGGGCCTAGCTCATTGATCAGTTGTCGCGCGCGGATCAAAACGAGTGTTTTTGATGAAAACGTAATACAGCGACAATTCAACTCGGATATCGTCTCAAGGATTCTTTTATGTGATTAATCTACCAAATTCAAAATGGAGGGGGAGTTGGTTTGGTTTCTGATCGGATAAATAAAGAAAATGCAATTAAGCGGTTAAAATAAGTGATTATCAAAATAAGTCAATCTACTGTTTTCGGTTCCGGCTTATCACGGGTTTCTACCTTACCAATTTCCTAAGCGATTTCGATCTCTATTCGGTTCCTTTGTCATTTAACAAGCGCAAAAGACATAAACTAGATTAACAATCCTATATTCCAAATTAAGCAAACGGATTTAGTTTTCTTGAATTAAGCAAACACGAATTATAAACGCGAATTAACGAAAAAGCGACGTAACGGCGAATAAAAGCAAAGGATGCAATCATACGAATTTAATCAAAACAATTCTATAAACTAACAGATTAAGCAAAAGCAATTCATAGAATAGTGTTGAAAGAGAAACGAATTAGATTGATAAAGTAAAAACCTCAAAGCGTTGGAACGCGATTACAACAGAATGACTCTAAGGAATTAGCTCTCCATGGTTCTCTCAAAGCTCCGAATGTATTTTTCGTGAAAATGTAACTAGGTGAACAGTAACACGAGTATTTTTCCTTTAAAAAGAAAGCAAATTCGGGTCATAACCCAACTGGGTCGAAAACATAACCCAGGCCCAATACATGACCCAACACTAAAATAAAATTCTAATGCAGTAACTTCAAACGGAATTCTGGAATTTTAGGCTGCGAATCTGACTTTGACTCCAACACGAAAGTCGTAGATCTCTCTCTTAGCTTTCCGGCGATTTTTAGAACGCCTCAACAGATTTCCGGAACTCCAGTTATGATCGTTTCCGTGCAGACTGCTAAAGCTGAAAAATAAGTGCGGAAATCAAATTAAGCCAAAAATAAAATAAAATATAAAAACAAAATAAAACATAAAAATAATCAAGATAAAGTAAAGAAATGCCTAAGTAAAAATATAGGATAAAGTGCATAAATATGCACTGATCACTCATCACGCTGGAAGCGCTTAAGCGTCTTCCCATGGACACAAACCTTAGGATCTATGACATTTTGATATTAATGATTATAGGAATACCTTGACGAATATAATGAGAAAGATTTTTAGACAATTACAACGATAATTCTAAAATACAAAAGTGTAGAGACAAGTGTTTGACACTGGTTGGCTTGTGGATTTTTCTCAACCGGTACTCGTAATGTCTTGAAAACTCTTCGAATGGAGAGAAAAAGAGATAATTTTCTTATAGCATGATATTTGAGATCATAGCCTATATATAGAATGATAATCATTTAAAATTCTCATTATTTCGAAATGGATTATCTTGACATCCACTTATATTTAAGCACATATTCGATTAAATAATTAATTATTAAATATATATACTGCTCTGTCCCGCTCATCACACGGGGTCTGCCCAATCCATCTCTCCGTCGTGGAGGGCCTAGCTCATTGATCAGTTGTCGCACGCGGATCAAAACGAGTGTTTTTGATGAAAACGTAATACAACGACAATTCAACTCGGATATCGTCTCAAGGATTCTTTTATGTGATTAATCTACCAAATTCAAAATGGAGGGGGAGTTGATTTGGTTTCTGATCGGATAAATAAAGAAAATGCAATTAAGCGGTTAAAATAAGTGATTATCAAAATAAGTCAATCTACTGTTTTCGGTTCCGGCTTATCACGGGTTTCTACCTTACCAATTTCCTAAGCGATTTCGATCTCTATTTGATTCCTTTGTCATTTAACAAGCGCAAAAGACATAAACTAGATTAACAATCCTATATTCCAAATTAAGCAAACGGATTTAGTTTTCTTGAATTAAGCAAACACGAATTATAAACGCGAATTAACGAAAAAGCGACGTAACGACGAATAAAAGCAAAGGATGCAATCATACGAATTTAATCAAAACAATTCTATAAACTAACAGATTAAGCAAAAGCAATTCATAGAATAGTGTTGAAAGAGAAACGAATTAGATTGATAAAGTAAAAACCTCAAAGCGTTGGAACGCGATTACAACAGAATGACTCTAAGGAATTAGCTCTCCATGGTTCTCTCAAAGCTCCGAATGTATTTTTCGTGAAAATGTAACTAGGTGAACAGTAACACGAGTATTTTTCCTTTAAAAAGAAAGCAAATTCGGGTCATAACCCAACTGGGTCGAAAACATAACCCAGGCCCAATACATGACCCAACACTAAAATAAAATTCTAATGCAGTAACTTCAAACGGAATTCTGGAATTTTAGGCTGCGAATCTGACTTTGACTCCAACACGAAAGTCGTAGATCTCTCTCTTAGCTTTCCGGCGATTTTTCGAACGCCTCAAACAGATTTCCGGAACTCCAGTTATGATCGTTTCCGTGCAGACTGCTAAAGCTGAAAAATAAGTGCGGAAATCAAATTAAGCCAAAAATAAAATAAAATATAAAAACAAAATAAAACATAAAAATAATCAAGATAAAGTAAAGAAATGCCTAAGTAAAAATATAGGATAAAGTGCATAAATATGCACTGATCACTCATCACGCTGGAAGCGCTTAAGCGTCTTCCCATGGACACAAACCTTAGGATCTATGACATTTTGATATTAATGATTATAGGAATACCTTGACGAATATAATGAGAAAGATTTTTAGACAATTACAACGATAATTCTAAAATACAAAAGTGTAGAGACAAGTGTTTGACACTGGTTGGCTTGTGGATTTTTCTCAACCGGTACTCGTAATGTCTTGAAAACTCTTCGAATGGAGAGAAAAAGAGATAATTTTCTTATAGCATGATATTTGAGATCATAGCCTATATATAGAATGATAATCATTTAAAATTCTCATTATTTCGAAATGGATTATCTTGACATCCACTTATATTTAAGCACATATTCGATTAAATAATTAATTATTAAATATATATACTGCTCTGTCCCGCTCATCACACGGGGTCTGCCCAATCCATCTCTCCGTCGTGGAGGGCCTAGCTCATTGATCAGTTGTCGCACGCGGATCAAAACGAGTGTTTTTGATGAAAACGTAATACAACGACAATTCAACTCGGATATCGTCTCAAGGATTCTTTTATGTGATTAATCTACCAAATTCAAAATGGAGGGGGAGTTGATTTGGTTTCTGATCGGATAAATAAAGAAAATGCAATTAAGCGGTTAAAATAAGTGATTATCAAAATAAGTCAATCTACTGTTTTCGGTTCCGGCTTATCACGGGTTTCTACCTTACCAATTTCCTAAGCGATTTCGATCTCTATTCGATTCCTATGTCAATTAGCAAGCGCAAAAGACATAAACTAGATTAACAATCCTATATTCCAAATTAAGCAAACGGATTTAGTTTTCGTGAATTAAGCAAACACGAATTATAAACGCGAATTAACGAAAAAGCGACGTAACGGCGAATAAAAGCTAAGGATGCAATCATACGAATTTAATCAAAACAATTCTATAAACTAACAGATTAAGCAAAAGCAATTCATAGAATAGTGCTGAAAGAGAAACGAATTAGATTGATAAAGTAAAAACCTCAAAGCGTTGGAACGCAATTACAGCAGAATGACTCTAAGGAATTAGCTCTCCATGGTTCTCTCAAAGCTCCGAATGTATTTTTCGTGAAAATGTAACTAGGTGAATAGTAACACGAGTATTTTTCCTTTAAAAAGAAAGAAAATTCTGGTCATAACCCAACTGGATCGAAAACATAACCCAGGCCCAATACATGACCCAACACTAAAATAAAATTCTAATGCAGTAACTTCAAACGGAATTCTGGAATTTTGGGCTCCGTATCTGACTTCGACTCCAACACGAAAGTCGTAGATCTCTCTCTTATCTTTCCGGCGATTTTTAGAAAGCCTCAAAAGGATTTCCAGAACTCCAGTTATGATCGTTTCCGTGCAGACTGCTAAAGCTGAAAAACAAGTGCGGAAATCAAATTAAGCCAAAAATAAAATAAAATAAAAAACAAAATAAAAGATAAAAAGAATCAAGATAAAGTAAAGAAATCCCTAAGTAAAAATATAGGATAAAGTGCATAAATATGCACTGATCACTCATCACGCTGGGAGCGCTTAACCGTCTCCCCATGGACACAAACCTTAGGATCTATGACATTTTGATATTAATGATTATAGGAATACCTTGACGAATATAATGAGAAAGATTTTTAGACAATGACAACGATAATTCTAAAATACAAAAGTGTAGAGCAAGTGTTTGACACTGGTTGGCTTGTGGATTTTTTTCTACCGGTACTCGTAATGTTTTGAAAACTCTTCGAATGGGGAGAAAAAGAGATAATTTTCTTATAGCATGATATTTGAGATCATAGCCAATATATAGAATGATAATCATTTAAAATTATCATTATTTCGAAATGGATTATCTTGACATCCAATTATATTTAAGCACATATTCAGTTAAATAATTAATTATTAAATATAATTAATTATTTTATTTACTTACTCAACCGATTAAGATTCATATATATATATATAGATACTGCTCTGTCCCGCTCATCACACGGGGTCGGCCCAATCAATCTCTTCGTCGTGGAGGGCCTAGCTCATTGATCAGTTGTCGCGCGCGGATCAATACGAGTGTTTTTGATGAAAACGTAATACTGCGACAATTCAACTCAGATATCGTCTCAAGGATTCTTTATGTGATTAATATACCAAATTCAAAATGGAGGGGGAGTTGGTTTGGTTTCTGATCGGATAAATAAAGAAAATGCAATTAAGCGGTTAAAATAAGTGATTATCAAAATAAGTCAATCTACTATTTTCGGTTCCGACTTATCACGGGTTTCTACCTTACCAATTTCCTAAGCGATTTCGATCTCTATTCGATTCCTATGTCAATTAACAAGCGCAAAAGACGTAAACTAGATTAACAATCCTATATTCCAAATTAAGGAAACGGATTAAGTTTTTGTGAGTTAAGCAAACACGAATTATAAATGCGAATTAATGACAAAGCGACGTAACGGCGAATAAATGTTAAGGATGCAATCATACGAATTTAATCAAAACAATTCTATAAACTAACAGATTAAGCAAAAGCAATTCACAGAAAAGTGTTGAAAGAGAAACGAATTAGATTGATAAAGTAAAAACCTCAAAGCGTTGGAACGCGATTACAGCATAATGACTCTAAGGAATTAGCTCTCCATGGTTCTCTCAAAGCTCCGAATGTATTTTTCGTGAAAATGTAACTAGGTGAACAGTAACACGAGTATTTTTCCTTTAAAAAGAAAGCAAATTCGGGTCATAACCCAACTGGGTCGAAAACATAACCTAGACCCAATACATGACCCAACACTAAAATAAAATTCTAATGCAGTAACTTCAAACGAAATTCTTGAATTTTAGGCTCCGAATCTGACTTCGACTCCAACACGAAAGTCGTAGATCTCTCTCTTAGCTTTCCGGCTATTTTTAGAACGCCTCAAACGGATTACCGGAACTCCAGTTATGATCGTTTCTGTGCAGACTGCTAAAGCTGAAAAATAAGTGCGGAAATCAAATTAAGCCAAAAATAAAATAAAATATAAAAAGAAAATAAAACATAAAAATAATCAAGATAAAGTAAAGAAATGCCTAAGTAAAAATATAGGAGAAAGTGCATAAATATGCACTGATCACTCATCACGCTGGGAGCGCTTAAGCGTCTCTCCATGGACACAAACCTTAGGTTCTATGACATTTTGATAATAAAGATTATAGGAATACCTTGACGAATATAATGAGAAAGATTTTTAGACAATGACAACGATAATTCTAAAATACAAAAGTGTAGAGACAAGTGTTTGACACTGGTTGGCTTGTGGATTTTTCTCAACCGGTACTCGTAATGTCTTGAAAACTCTTCGAATTGGGAGAAAAAGAGATAATTTTCTTATTGCATGATATTTGAGATCATAGCCTATATATAGAATGATAATCATTTAAAATTCTCATTATTTTGAAATGGATTATCTTGACATCCACTTATATTTAAGCACATATTCAATTAAATAATTAATTATTAAATATAATTAATTATTTTATTTACTTACTCAACCGATATATATAATATATATATATATATATATATATATATATATATATATATATATATATATATATATATATATATATATATATATATATATATATATATATATATATATATATATCTATATATATATATATCTATATA
>OZ012736.1:360697125-360727340 GCA_963859935.3 Lathyrus sativus | reverse complement strand
AACGCGAATTATAACGACAAAGCGACGTAACGGCGAATAAATGCTAAGGATGCAATCATACGAATTTAATCAAAACAATTCTATAAACTAACAGATTAAGCAAAAGCAATTCACAGAATAGTGTTGAAAGAGAAACGAATTAGATTGATAAAGTAAAAACCTCAAAGCGTTGGAACGCGATTACAGCAGAATGACTCTAAGGAATTAGCTCTCCATGGTTCTCTCAAAGCTCCGAATGTATTTTTCGTGAAAATGTAACTAGGTGAACAGTAACACGAGTATTTTTCCTTTAAAAAGAAAGCAAATTCGGGTCATAACCCAACTGGATCGAAAACATAACCCAGGCCCAATACATGACCCAACACTAAAATAAAATTCTAATGCAGTAACTTCAAACGGAATTCTGGAATTTTGGGCTCCGAATCTGATTTCTACTCCAACACGAAAGTCGTAGATCTCTCTCTTAGCTTTCCGGCGATTTTTAGAACGCCTCAAACGGATTTCCAGAACTCCAGTTATGATCGTTTCCGTGCAGACTGCTAAAGCTGAAAAATAAGTGCGGAAATCAAATTAAGCCAAAAATAAAATAAAATAAAAAACAAAATAAAACATAAAAATAATCAAGATAAAGTAAAGAAATGCCTAAGTAAAAATATAGGAGAAAGTGCATAAATATGCACTGATCACTCATCACGCTGGGAGCGCTTAAGCGTCTCCCCATGGACATAAACCTTAGGATCTATGACATTTTGATATTAATGATTATAGAATACCTTGACGAATATAATGAGAAAGATTTTTAGACAATGACAACGATAATTCTAAAATACAAAAGTGTAGAGCAAGTGTTTGACACTGGTTGGCTTGTGGATTTTTCTCAACCGGTACTCGTAATGTCTTGAAAACTCTTCGAATGGGGAGAAAAAGAGATAATTTTCTTATAGCATGATATTTGAGATCATAGCCAATATATAGAATGATAATCATTTAAAATTCTCATTATTTCGAAATGGATTATCTTGACATCCACTTATATTTAAGCACATATTCAATTAAATAATTAATTATTAAATATAATTAATTATTTTATTTACTTACTCAACCGATTAAGATTCTTATATATATATATATATATATATAAATATATATATATAATATATATATATATATATATATATATAAAATATATATATAATATATATATATATATATATATATATATATATATATATATATATATATATATATATATATATATATATATATATATATATATATATATATATATATATAATATATATATATATATATATATATATATATATATATATATATATATATATATATATATATACTGCTCTGTCCCGCTCATCACACGGGGTCGGCCCAATCCATCTCTCCGTCGTGGAGGGCCTAGCTCATTGATCAATTGTGGCGCGCGGATCAAAACGAGTGTTTTTTATGAAAACGTAATACATCGACAATTCAACGCGGATATCGTCTCAAGGATTCTTTTATGTGATTAATCTACCAAATTCAAAATGGAGGGGGAGTTGGTTTGGTTTCTGATCGGATAAATAAAGAAAATGCAATTAAGCGGTTAAAATAAGTGATTATCAAAATAAGTCAATCTACTGTTTTCGGTTCCGGCTTATCACGGGTTTCTACCTTACCAATTTCCTAAGCGATTTCGAACTCTATTCGATTCCTATGTCAATTAACAAGCGCAAAAGACATGAACTAGATTAACAATCCTATATTCCAAATTAAGCAAATGGATTTAGTTTTCGTGAATTAAGCAAACACGAATTATAAACGCGAATTAACGAAAAAGAGACGTAACGGCGAATAAAAGCTAAGGATGCAATCATACGAATTTAATCAAAACAATTCTATAAACTAATAGATTAAGCAAAAGTAATTCATAGAATAGTGTTGAAAGAGAAACGAATTAGATTGATAAAGTAAAAACCTCAAAGCGTTGGAACGCGATTACAGCAGAATGACTCTAAGGAATTAGCTCTCCATGGTTCTCTCAAAGCTCCGAATGTATTTTTCGTGAAAATATAACTAGGTGAACAGTAACACGATCCTTTAAAAAGAAAGCAAATTCGGGTCATAACCCAACTGGGTCGAAAACATAACCCAGGCCCAATACATGACCCAACACTAAAATAAAATTCTAATGCAGTAACTTCAAACGGAATTCTGGAATTTTAGGATCCGAATCTGACTTCCATTCCAACACGAAAGTCGTAGATCTCTCTCTTAGCTTTCCGACAATTTTTAGAACGCTCATCACACGGGGTCGGCCCAATCCATCTCTCTGTCGTGGAGGACCTAGCTCATTGATCAGTTGTCGCGCGCGGATCAAAACGAGTGTTTTTGATGAAAACGTAATACAACGACAATTCAACTCGGATATCGTCTCAAGGATTCTTTTATGTGATTAATCTACCAAATTCAAAATGGAGGGGGAGTTGGTTTGGTTTCTGATCGGATAAATAAAGAAAATGCAATTAAGCGGTTAAAATAAGTGATTATCAAAATAAGTCAATCTACTGTTTTCGGTTCCGGCTTATTGTTGCACCCTAAAATTTGACCAACCAGGTCCCGTATCTGGCTCGATGTTTCGACGCATTTCATTTCGCTTTCGCATACCATGTACATTGCATTTTTTCCAGCCACATTGGTTTATCGGGATCACAGCCCTCTGATAGCATTTCAGGCCAATACGAGGACGTATTTTGAGAATCAGTGCTCGTCCCGGTGTTTTCAGCTCTCGCTGTTGTTTTTTAGGACCTCTCGGTGTCCGAATTTTTACCGTTTATCTCGATATAGTTCGCTAATAGATTTAATCGGCTTTCTCGGTAGTTTTATATTTTTTCCTTATTTTCTAGAATTTTTTAGGGATTTAATTCAGTTTTCTAGGTATTAAATAGATTTTAAGAATAAATCATTTTTAGATATTAAGTAGATTTTTTAAATGATTTTTAATATGATTTTCTCTTATTAGGATTTTCTTTAATATATAATAGAGTATTTTCTATTTTTAGTTGTTTAGGAATTTATAGAAATTAATATAGCCTTTTTTCTATAGAAATTAATAGGATTATTAGAGTTTTATTAGTTTAGAGATTAATTGGAATTAATAGAGTTTTTCTTTAGGTTAATCCTCTTTTTAGATTTAATAGAGTTGAATTAGATTTAATCTTTTGTTTAGGGTTTTATTAGAGTTTGTTAGAATTAATTAGGATTTAATTAGATTTAGTTAGATTTTAATTAGAGTTTATTAGGTCTAATTAGATTTAATTACCGTTTTAATTTTCAGTTTAGCTTAATTGTAGTTTTAAATTTCTGTTTAGTTTTAATTGAGTATCAATTAGTTAATGGCAGTTTTTAGTCTTAATTGCATTTAATCAAGTGTTAATTAGTCCATTTCATTCAGTCAGAATCCATTTTTGTGGGCCCAGTTTTGGAGGCCCAATCTACCAGTCCAAGTTCTCCATTGCCAAGTGTCAGGCTATAAAGCTTCCACGCGTGCTTCAGAGGGTCCCAGTTTTTCTTTCCACGTTTCCCACCCTCAGTTTTACCACGTTTCAGTCTTCTCCAGCTTCCACGTTTTTCTCTCAGATTCTGCCACCTAAACCCTCCACTCACTCTCTCCCTCACGCATGCGTTACACGTAACCCCACTACCACTCCCACGTGGCCTCACCGCTCTCTTCCCAGCCTCCACTTGTCCTCACCGGAGCCTCGCTGGATGCATGGCCGCCGGCCATGCAACCACCGCAACCACCAAACTCCGGCCACCGTAACAAACCTCCAACTGACTCCGACCGCCGCCACAACCCACCGGAAAAATCAAAGACACCAGAAAATTCATCGTGTTCATGATTCCTTCCCAGAACTCCTCACCAAGCCTTCAAGAAACTCAAGATCTTCATCTTCTTCGTGAAGATCCTCAAGAGCATTCAAAGACTTCTATCATCATCTTCCCAGAAATTCATCAACCATCAACAACCTTCATCATTCTCCAGATTCCTTCGTCAAGAACTTCATGTGTTCTTCACCTGTTTCCAGAAAACCTTCAAAGATTCGTATGAATCTTCATCGTTCTCCAAGCTACATTCCCAGAAATCCCAGATTTTGCCAGAAATTCTTCAACCTTCATCAATAACCTTCAAGAACTCATCCATAAACATTCATCAACACATCACGTTTCCAGAAATTCCTCCAAACGTCTTCATCAATCTTGATCATTCTTCATAGAGTTTTTCCAGATCTCCATCATTTTCCTCGAAATCTTCATCAACATGCATGTTCATCGCCTTCCTTCAAAAATCCACCAGCAACCTCCATAAGTTCATCACGCGTTCATATTGCATCCTCCAGAACTTCAAGATCGTCCTCAAACTTCGAAGCCGTTCACAAATTCGTCATGCAACATCAAGATCTGCTGATCCAACGCAAGGTCTTCCTTCAAGCACCTTCAGTTTGACGGATTTACAGAGATGGACGTTGGAGAGGGGATGTGGAAAAGAGATGAGGTGGTTTGGTGGCATTTGAGTTTCGTTTGGAGTTGTGATGTCGGAGACGGGGAGAGATTGGAGGTGAGAGCGGCGCAGTTTCTTTTGTGAACATTGACAGGGAGAGAGAGCAAGAGGGTCTAGGGTTTCTGAACAAAGTGAGAGTGAAAGGAGAGTGGAGCGGACCGGGTTTGGATTGGGCTTCAGGCCCAATTGTGTTTGCAATGCACTCCCCGTTTCTGTTTTTTCCACCCACCGTTTGTTGTTGTTGTTGGATCTAATTGGGCTGGGCCTGATCGGGGGATTTTAGTTGTGTTTTCCAAACTATGTTTGTCGTTGGTTTCGCATTGTTTTATCTCTTTTTCTAGTCTTTGGTTTGTTTTGTCGTAGTTATTTGCAGTGTTTTCGCATGAGTCTTAGTTTAATAACTTTATTGCTTTTGCCGCCGATGCGTTTGATTTGGTTTCTTTTAGTGTATTTTTGGCAGGAATCGGTGGCCGAACATCTGTACTGTTTCGAAGACAAAGAAAAGCCGAAAAAGCACAAGTCAGAGGCATGACACGGGTGCCCGTGTTGCACAACACGGCCCGTGTCATAAGGGATATGACCAGGAGGACACGGGTGAAAAGGAGAAAAGAAGAGTTGGAAACAGAAGAGCAACACAGGTGCCCGTGTCACACAACACGGCCCGTGTTGCAGCCCCTGATGCTTTTTTTCTCAGTTTCGAGTTGCAGCAGCCTGACACGGCCACCCGTGTCACACAACACGGCCCGTGTCAGGGCCACTGATGAGGAAAATGCTGTTTTTATTATTTTTCACTATTGAAGCCATTTTGAAGGGCATTTTAGACATTTTATCATGTAATTTGAATTGAGTTATATTAAGCCTTATTTTGGAAAGAAAGGAGGCACGTTTTAGATTAGGATTGAAAGGAGAGAACTGAAGCCGGAGAATTCGGAAGAACAAAGGATCAATCAAGAGCGGAAGCAATTGATGATCCAAGTCCCCCAATTTCAATTGTAATGATCGTCTCCTTTTTAATTCTAATTACTTTTATGTTGACCAAGAACATGAGTAGCTAAACCCCCAAGTTGTTAGGGGGTGGTCCTTAATGCGATGTAATGACATTTATTTAATTATTCTACGAGACTTATGTTTTTACCTTAATATATTTGATTTTGCATTAACCTTATTCGTATTCCTACTGGAAAGTAGAATTCGAATAGTGCTTAGGCTTAGTCTGGAAAGCCAACCTAACACTTTTGCAAAATATATCACGGTCGATATTGCTTAGGAATGAGGATATCCCGTATCACGTATTTTATGGTCGGAGTTATTGCTTGATGTTTTTCAGGGACACTGAGGAATTAGTGAACAGGAAAATCATCAAAGGGTTGCCATTAAGGAATTAAGGCAACTAAAGTGGCCAACTGATAGATTAAGGTTAATAACGAGTAACGAAGAATAATCATACAGAGTCTGCACTCGTATTGTCTCCACTCCCCTAACACTGTTCTTAGATTAATTAATTCAGTCCGTCTTTACTGTGATATTACTCTACTACCAAACAAACCACTAGACCTTTTGTTCAATTGAATTCTAAAAATTCTGTTAATTACTACGCAGTCCTCGAGATCGATACTTGGGACGTTTCTCTTATTACTACGATTGGTAAAAATAGTACACTTGCTATTTTCCCGATCAAGTTTTTGGCGCCGTTGCCGGGGACTGCCAAATTAACATTTTGTTTAGAATCCAAAAGAAATTTTGTTGCTCTGCGACTAAAATTTTATTGTTTACTGCATTACTTTTATCCGTTTATTATCTAACGCTTGTCTAATTGTGTATGCGAGGTCAGGCCTCAGCTAAATATTCTTTTGATACAGAACCAGAACGAGCATTACACGAAAGACGGAGATTAGCAAAAGTTAAAAGACTGGAAGAAATAGAGGAAATTATATCCGTGCAGAGCGACTCCGAGGAGAGAGAGACACCACCTGAGACTGTTCAAATGGCTGGAAATCCACCTCAGCCTGAAAGACTGCTAGGAGACTATGGAGGGGCCAATGCTCAACCGAACCGGATGACCATTGTGAATCAACCGGTGAATGCTGCACATTTTCAGCTACACCCTTCCACCATCCGTCAGTTGGAGAGCAAGCCGTTCGCCGGAAGAATCAACGAAGATGCAAATAAACATCTTCAGAGATTCCTCACAACCACCACCTCGCTGAAAATAGAAGGCCATTCCGAAGAGGCTAAGAGATTAGTTATGTTCCCGTTCACACTCACTGATGATGCGGAAGAATGGTTTTACTCGCTTCCCGCTGGGAGTATCACAACATGGCAAGAGATGGAAACTACGTTCCTGAATGAGTATTTCCCTGCCTCAGTGTTCATCCGAAAAAGATACGACATTGTCAACTTCAAGCAAAAAGAAGGAGAATCTTTAAGGGATGCATATAAGCGGTTTAAGAGGTGTCTTACAACATGTCCTACTCATAACCTGGACGCCACGGATCAGATGCAAAACTTTGTTAATGGATTACGACTCAAAACGAAACAACTCATAGATACTGCTGCCGGTGGCTCAACCAACTTTTCAACAGCCACAGGTATCAGAAGGATCATAGAAGCAATCGCCGCGAACGAGCACCTTGAGTTGTATGATCGCACGGTAAACCAACCGGAAGGTAAGATTGATCTTAAGCTGGCAGACCAGGTTGTTAAAATGGAGGATCAGATCACCGCTGAGGTAGAGAGAAGGTTAAAGAAAATGAATGTTGAAACTCAGGCAGTGGCACAGGTTGAGCCAGTTCAAGCAGCACCTTGTGAAATATGCGGTGGGCCACACTTTACAATGCATTGTGTAGCAACCCAAGAGCAAGTGGAACAAATTAATATGTTGAGGCAGAACAATGCTTACGCCAACACATATAATCCTGGTTGGAAGAATCACCCAAACTTTTCATGGAAAGATCAACAAGATAATGTGCAAAAACCTATTCAAGGCCAACAACCGTATCAACCTCAGCCACAGCAATACCAGCAGACACCGTACTAACCTCAATATCAACCACAAGCGCCTCGAAAAGCTGATTGTGAAGTGGCCATTGAAAAAATGGCCGCCCAAAGTTCTCAATTTCAAGAAGAGACAAGGAGTAACTTCAGGAATGCTGGAGCATCCATAAAGAACCTTGAAGTACAAATGAGTCAAATTGCCCAACAGCTAGCAAGTTCACAAGCGCCGGGTACACTTCCAAGTGCCACAGTACCAAATCCGAAGGATCACCACCAAATTAAGGCGGTAGTAACAAGAAGTGGAAAGGCCAAGGAAGTAGGAGAAGAGGAAACGGAACTAAGTGATCCGATGATTGAAGTGGAGCTGGAAATTAAGGAGAATGAAACAGTCGAGGAAGAAGTGGTGACACTGGTACCGGTAACTAAAGAAAAAGTGGTAGAACCGAAACCAGTGATCAAGCTACCATACCCCTCAAGAAATAAGAAGAAAGGACAGCAAGAGAAGAATTTCGAGAAGTTCCTGGAGCTGTTCAAGAAGTTGGAGCTGAACATTCCATTGTTGGAGGCACTAGAACAAATGCCCACCTATGCAAAATTCATGAAGGACATCATTGCTAAGAAGCGGACGAGTGAGTCCGAACCTGTTATTCTAACGGAAACTTGCAGTGCTATTTTGCAGGGTCTGAAGATTCCGGTCAAGAAGAAAGACAGTGGAGCTGTTACTATCCCATGCACTATTGGCGATAGGTCATTCAACAGAGCTTTAATTGATCTGGGAGCAAGTATTAGCCTCATGCTCTTGTCTATCTACAAAAAATTAGATATCGGTGCGGTTCAAGACACTCGGATGACCCTCCATTTTGCTGATCATTCAGTTAAGCGGCCATATGGAGTGGTTCAAGATGTACTAGTTAAGGTAGATAAATTTGTGTTCCCGGTTGATTTTGTGATCCTAGAGATGCCGGAAGATGAAGAAATGCCGTTATTTTTGGGCCGACCATTCTTGGAAACCGGGAGAGTCATGATAGATATGGAAGGCGACACCCTGACCTTGAAAGTATATGACGAGGAGTTAAAAATTGATGTTAGTAATACCATGAAGCATAAACAGGATCGGGGCACCAGCAGCAACATACAAGTGCTAGAACAGGTCGTAGAGAGCGAACATGTGGAGAGTGTGACCCAACTGCCTCTGGAGAAAGTGCTAAGCATGTCAATCTTTAAGGAAGACAAAGAAGTAGATGAGAAAGACAGAGAGGTAGTCGAAATGTTGGACACTCGACCATTCCAAAGGGGATCCCGACCACACCGATGGGAGGACTTACGGCAACCTATAGAGCTTGAGGGTAATGACGAAAATCCTAAAGGTTCAGAATTGAAACAACTGCCGGAAAACCTCAAATATGTGTTTCTAGACACCGAGGAAAAGTGTCCCGCCATTATCAGCTCTAGTTTGAAAAGTGTCCAAGAGAAACAACTAATTGGGGTTCTAAAAAAATTTAAGAGTGCTATTGGTTGGAAAATAGAAGACTTAAAGGGTATAAGTCCTACAGTTTGCATGCACAAAATTCTTATGGAAAAGGACCATAAACCGGTTGTGCAGCCCCAACGGAGACTGAACCCCGTTATGAAGGAAGTCGTAAGAAAGGAAGTGGTGAAATTATTGGATGTTGGGCTTATCTATCCTATATCCGACAGTTCATGGGTGAGCCCTGTTCACGTGGTGCCTAAGAAAGGAGGTACAACTGTGGTGACGAATGACAAGAATGAGTTGATTCCTACGCGTACCGTCACTGGGTGGAGGGTATGCATTGATTATAGGAGACTTAATTTAGCCACCAGAAAGGATCACTTCCCGTTGCCTTTTATTGATCGGATGTTAGAAAGATTGGCTGGGCACGATTACTACTGCTTTCTAGATGGATACTCCGGATACAACCAAATCGCGGTTGCACCGGAGGATCAAGAGAAGACAGCTTTCACATGCCCGTACGGAGTTTTTGCTTATAGGAGGATGCCATTCGGGTTATGTAATGCCCCGGCCACGTTTCAAAGATGCATGACTTCCATTTTTGCGGATATGCTCGAGAAACATATGGAAGTCTTTATGGACGATTTTTCTGTGTTTGGCTCATCTTTTGATAATTGTTTAACGAATCTTTCACTTGTTTTGCAGCGATGTCAGGAAAGTAATTTGATCCTAAACTGGGAAAAATGTCATTTTATGGTTCGAGAGGGCATTGTGCTCGGTCACAAGATCTCTCATAAGGGGATCGAAGTGGATAAAGCCAAAGTGGAAGTGATTTACAAGTTACCACCACCGGTGACTGAGAAAGGCATTCGAAGTTTCTTAGGCCATGCGGGTTTCTACCGTCGGTTTATAAGAGATTTTTCCAAGATAGCAAAACCATTGACGTCCTTGTTAGTCAAGGAAAAAGCATTTGTTTTCAGTAAGGAGTGTGCTGATGCTTTCGAAAATCTGAAAAACAAATTAGTTTCAGCACCGATTGTAAGTGCCCCTGATTGGTCTCTTCCGTTTGAGATCATGTGTGATGCTAGCGATATCGCTGTGGGGGCTGTGTTGGGGCAGCGGAGAGAGAAGTTGTTACATGTTATTTATTATGCTAGTCATGTTTTGAACCCTGCACAGATGAATTACGCGACCACCGAGAAGGAGTTGTTAGCGGTGGTGTACGCCTTCGATAAATTTAGGCAATATTTGTTGGGTTCAAAAGTGATTGTTTATACTGACCATGCTGCATTGAAATATCTTTTTGCTAAACAGGAATCGAAGCCTAGGCTCCTGAGATGGATTTTGCTTCTTCAAGAATTTGATGTGGAGATCCGCGATAAGAAAGGATGTGAGAACACCGTGGCTGATCACTTGTCGCGAATGTCACCAATTGAAGAAAATGAAGATAACCGCCCTATAAGGGATGAGTTCGCTGATGAACGCATTTTAGCTATTTCCGGTGTTCCATGGTTCGCTGATTATGCGAATTACGTGGTCGGAGGTATCATACCCGACGATTTTGACTCTAACAGGAAAAAAAAGTTTGTTCATGATTGCAGGTTTTATTTATGGGACGACCCTTATCTCTATAAAAGAGGAGTGGATGGTTTGATCAGAAGATGTGTACCTGAAGAGGAACAGAGGAATGTGCTTACAGCTTGTCATAATTCGGAATATGGAGGACATTTCAGTGGTGACCGAACCGCTGCCAAAGTCCTCCAATCGGGGTTATACTGGCCCTCAATTTTTAAAGATGCTCAAGAGCTGGTGAAAGAATGTGACAAATGTCAGAGAACGGGAAACATTTCGAAACAGAATCAAATGCCCCAAAATTTCATGCTGGAAGTGGAATTGTTTGATGTGTGGGGGATAGACTTCATGGGGCCATTTCCACCATCCTCTGGAAAGCACTACATTTTGGTCGCAGTGGACTATGTGTCAAAATGGGTTGAAGCCGTGGCTCTGCCTACTAATGATGCAAAGGTGGTAGTCAAATTCTTAAAAGAAAATATTTTTGCCAGGTTTGGAGTTCCAAGAGGGTTGATAAGTGATGGAGGAACTCATTTCCTAAATCACCTTATAGAGAGACTCCTTCAGAAATACAATGTGAAGCACCGGGTAGCCACCCCGTATCATCCCCAAACAAGTGGTCAAGTGGAGGTATCTAATCGGCAATTAAAACAAATTCTAGAAAAAACTGTTAGTTCGTCGCGGAAGGATTGGTCAACCAAGGTGGATGATGCATTATGGGCATATCGTACAGCGTTTAAAACACCCATAAGCATGTCACCATATCAACTGGTCTATGGAAAGGCTTGCCATTTACCATTAGAGTTAAAACATAAAGCTTTCTGGGCGACAAAGTTCTTGAACATGGATCTATCGATAGCCAGAAGCTCGAGGATTCTTCAGTTGCATGAGCTGGAAGAGTTTCGTAACCAAGCCTATGAAAATGCCAAACTGTACAAAGAAAAAACAAAAAAATGGCATGATTAGAGAATACGGGGAAAGGAATTTTGGGAAGGACAGCTGGTCCTCCTATACAATTCCCGGATGAGGTTATTCCCAGGAAAGTTACGATCTAAATGGTCGGGACCATTTCTGGTTCACAAAGTTTTTCCACACGGCGCAGTCGAGTTGCAGAATCAAGCCAACTGAGACACTTTCAAAGTGAATGGGCAGAGGTTAAAACCATATTATCAAGGTGATTTAACCGGCCAGGTGGATGTCGTTCATCTTACCTCGTAGGATGAACGCCCGTCGAGCCATGCGACGTAAAACGAAGCGCTTTGTGGGAGGCAACCCACACATTTTTTGCTGATGTTTTTTTTTTGTTGTTTCTGTTTTATTTCAGCTCGCATGTCATCATGAAAAGAGGACACCCGGATAACGGGAGTGAATAATGCAGAGAAGAGGAGAATCAGAGCCCTGACACGGGTGGCCGTGTTGCACAACACGGGCCGTGTCAGGAAGAGGTTGCAGGTTTATGGATTTTGGGCCAAACAGCAGGGTGACACGGGTGCCCGTGTCCCATGACACGGCCCGTGTCACATACACCAGAAAAAAAAAAGAGAAGAAGAAGAATCAGGGAATTTGAACAAGTCAGGGGTGCAACACGGGTGCCCGTGTTGTGCAACACGGCCCGTGTTGCAAGCGCGTGTTAATGAAAAAAAAAAGGGGATCCCAGGAGGAGCAACACGGGTGCCCGTGTTGTGCAACACGGGTGCCCGTGTTGTGCAACACGGCCCGTGTTGCAGAGCGTGCAGTTTTAAATTTTTTTACCGTGTGGGGCCCCCCTATTTTATTCCCCACTTACTCACTTTAACCCTTTCATTTACCCTCTTTACCTCATCATCTTCTTCTTTTCTCTTTCACCTTCTTCATAAAACCCTAACACTCCATAGCCTCCTCCCCACAAAAGCTCCAATTTCACCAATACCCACTCATCAAAACCACTTTCCCTCTTCACGAAAAACGATCTCCTCATCATTGTGGTCATTCCTACGGTGACGTTTTTCTCTAACGGTGATTTCAAATTTTCTGTGTTGCTTCTGTTTTGCAGGTTACACAATGCCTCCTCGTAGAGATACCGGAAAAGCAGTGGCGGAAACTTCACGCCCCAGAAAGAGAGCACACCGTATGGCGAACCCTCACGGCATACTCTTTGAAGACCCGGATCATCAGCGAAAGTACTCTAACATCATCAAGCGTAAGCTCACGCCCACAAGGTATATCTGCAACACTATGCTTGATAGTCTAGGGCTCAGAATAGAGGTCCATAGGATGTTTCACACTCTGGGGATGTTAGAATTTATGCAATTAGAAGCGCCAACTTATGAGCGCATAACTGTTGAATTTTTGAGCACTTTAGAGTTTCAGTTGAAGCATAGGTGGACGGGGGTAGAGGAAGAATATTATGGTACACTGAGGTTCAGGTTATTTGATACTGACCATAGCCTGACCATAGCCGAGTTGGGAGACATACTGAAGCTCCCCAATTTTGGTCCCGGAGCCCCTCCGGGAAGTTTTAGTGCAGGGGACTTTTGGAAGGCTATTACAGGAAAAACTGACTATGTCGCGAAAGCGGCAAAAGCTTCTTGTATCCATAACCCTTGTTTCAGGTACGCTCAAAAGGGATTGGCATACACACTGTTCGGTAGGGGTGATAGCACAGGGGTAGCGACTCAGAGGGAGTTGTACTTCATGTACGGCATGGCCAATCACGAGCTCATTAATGTAGCTGCCTTTGCAGCTGATCACCTGAAGAGGGTTGCGAATGCACCTTCAGGCGAAATAAGTGTAGGCGGTATGATTACTCAAATCGCAAATCACTTTGGCCATGGTGCTCTCTTGAGAGAGGAACCCACTGTTACAGGTAAGACAAAAATAGATCTTGCCACACTGACGGCCCAAGGTATGATTCGTGTCTTTGATAATTACTATTCCTTGGTAAGCCGAAACAGTCATCTCCTTGCTTTACCTGCCCCTGACTTTATTAGTATTCAAAATGTGAATAACTGGCTATATGAGAGCCCCCTGCAAGATGAAGAAGACCAATTTTATGATGGTACAGGTGCAGAATTCTTTGAGGATGAAGGCGATCAGGTGGAAGAAGCGCCTATACCGCCTACTCGATTTTCACCCCATCAGGAATCAGGCCCAGGCTCGTGGAGCTTATCGAAAAAGGAATGGGACTGGATGGAGAATGAGATGTGCCATCTCCGAAGTGAGCAAACGAGGCAAGGCGAGGAGCAGACAAGACAAGGGAACGAGCAAATCCGACAGGGCAGGTTGATCAGTGAAATGCACAAATGGATGCGGCAGATGATGCTGCGGGACCAACCTCCTCCATCATGATGAACTCTGTGAGTCCCCTGCTACTTGTGTTTCAACAGTGGGGACACTGTTGAATTCAAGTGTGGGGGTATTTTATTGTGTGTTTTGTTTTTGTTGTTTTCTTTCTCTGTTATTTATATTTCTGTGTTAGTTTGGAAAGCATGATCGGAATACCCGCAGTGAAAACCCCCGATGTTGAACTATTAAAATAAGAACTGTTTGGTTGAACTGTTTTCGCGTGAGGTAGGTGATGAGAAAGTATAGAGAATGCTCAGAAAAAGTTTTGTGAGGAGGAAATCGGAATAATCTTGAGAAGTAAGTAAAACACAAACACCTTGGTCTCCCGAATAGGAACGAGTTCGACGTGTAGATTTGTGCCATAGTGCTTTAATCTGAGAAGTACCCCGAGTAGTTCTCCTTGACAGGCGGGCTTAATCAATAAGAATCGTATGTGCGAGGTTGATCGAAAAGTATATGAAAAAAAAAGCACAGAGAAAAAGGGGCAAATTGGACGACCTGTCCTTCTAAGTTGGGTAACCCTCACCCGGTTATTCAGCCTAACGGCGGTCGAACCTGAGAGCCATCCAAAACAAAAAAAAATAGTAATAATAATTGTGCAAAAAAAAGAAGAAGAAGAAAATATAATACTTGATCGATCTTGTACATGCGAGGAAAAATCATAACTGCCCTTATAGTTACTGTTCGAATGAAAGGGAGAAAAATCGAAAAAGAAGACTTAAGTACAAAGCATAGTCGGAGAGGTTACCAATTGGGAGATTGAGGGCGGTGGTTTTGCCACGGTTTAGTGTTTATGTGTTACCTATTTTGACAGAGTAAGCCGAGACTACTCCTAATGGGACTTGGAATGAGAATTTCACGTATGAGTATGATTACCGTAACTCACAGTTCTATGGGCGTTTATGTGAAAAGATTTATAAGGTTCGATTTGATGAGCTTTTTGCTCGAGGTCAAGCAAAAGTTCAAGTTCGGGGGAGTTTGATCGGGGGATTTTAGTTGTGTTTTCCAAACTATGTTTGTCGTTGGTTTCGCATTGTTTTATCTCTTTTTCTAGTCTTTGGTTTGTTTTGTCGTAGTTATTTTCAGTGTTTTCGCATGAGTCTTAGTTTAATAACTTTATTGCTTTTGCCGCCGATGCGTTTGATTTGGTTTCTTTTAGTGTATTTTTGGCAGGAATCGGTGGCCGGACATCCGTACTGTTTCGAAGACAAAGAAAAGCCTAAAAAGCACAAGTCAGAGGCATGACACGGGTGCCCGTGTTGCACAACACGGCCCGTGTCATGAGGGATATGACCAGGAGGACACGAGTGAAAAGGAGAAAAGAAGAGTTGGAAACAGAAGAGCAACACGGGTGCCCGTGTCACACAACACGGCCCGTGTTGCAGCCCCTGATGCTTTTTTTCTCAGTTTCGAGTTACAGCAGCCTGACACGGCCACCCGTGTCACACAACACGGCCCGTGTCAGGGCCACTGATGAGGAAAATGCTGTTTTTATTATTTTTCACTATTGAAGCCATTTTGAAGGGCATTTTAGACATTTTATCATGTAATTTGAATTGAGTTATATTAAGCCTTATTTTGGAAAGAAAGGAGGCACGTTTTGGATTAGGATTGAAAGGAGAGAACTGAAGCCAGAGAATTCGGAAGAACAAAGGATCAATCAAGAGCGGAAGCAATTGATGATCCAAGTCCCCCAATTTCAATTGTAATGATCTTCTCCTTTTTAATTCTAATTACTTTTATGTTGACCAAGAACATGAGTAGCTAAACCCCCAAGTTGTTAGGGGGTGGTCCTTAATGCGATGTAATGACATTTATTTAATTATTCTACGAGACTTATGTTTTTACCTTAATATATTTGATTTTGCATTAACCTTATTCGTATTCCTACTGGAAAGTAGAATTCGAATAGTGCTTAGGCTTAGTCTGGAAAGCCAACCTAACACTTTTGCAAAATATATCACGGTCGATATTGCTTAGGAATGAGGATATCCCGTATCACGTATTTTATAGTCGGAGTTATTGCTTGATGTTTTTTAGGGACACTGAGGAATTAGTGAACAGGAAAATCATCAAAGGGTTGCCATTAAGGAATTAAGGCAACTAAAGTGGCCAACTGATAGATTAAGGTTAATAACGAGTAACGTAGAATAATCATAAAGAGTCTGCACTCATATTGTCTCCACTCCCCTAACACTGTTCTTAGATTAATTAATTCAGTCCGTCTTTACTGTGATATTACTCTGCTACCAAACAAACCACTAGACCTTTTGTTCAATTGAATTTTAAAAATTCTGTTAATTACTACGCAGTCCTCGAGATCGATACTTGGGACATTTCCCTTATTACTACGATTGGTAAAAATAGTACACTTGCTATTTTCCCGATCAGGGCCCATTCTTATTCACACCCTCTGTTTTGGCCATTCACCCCCATTTTTTTTATTTTATTTTCTGCTCTGAATTTGTTTGTTGGGCTGGGCCCAGTTTGTTGTTCTATTTTGCTGACTGCATCACCCCTGGCAGTTTGCACCCCCTTTGTTTTTTCTTTTTTTATTATTTTCTTGTATATCCATTTGCTTAGTCTTTTAAGAAAAAAAAAGAAAAAGAAAAGAAGAATAATAAAAGAATATTGAAAAAAGAATATTGAAAAAAAGAATATTGAAAAAAAAGAAAAAGAAAAGAATAATAATAAAAGAATATTGAAAAAAGAAATACATGAAAAAAAGAAATACATGAAAAAAAGAAATAGTGAAAAAGAAATATATGAAAAAAAGAAATAATGGAAAAGAATACTTGAAAAAATATGTGAAAAAGAGTCTTGAGGAAATAGAGAAAAAATAGTGAGATATAAAAATAGAAAATATACAACAAGGAAAGGGAATATAAAAATATTAGTTCATAGCATTTTAAATACTTTTTAGGGTATATTCTTCATAGAGTTCATTTACACCTTTTTAGAGGTAGAATTAAAAGTTCACTTGTTAGGGGACTATTTTTCATTAGATTTTCCATGATAGATGGATAAGATTTTAGGAGTTTAGTCCTATTTCTCAATCATTGTAATTTCTTCAGAATATTAATAAAATGAGATTTGTGCTGTGGTCCCCGTTCTACCCGTAGTTAGCTGAACTACAACTGCTCTGATTTCTCGTACTGAGCGAGAATATGTAGGCATAGGATGCGATATCCTAGCGAGCACACTAACAACTAACTCTTCTGTTCTCTCGCTGATGTGCGATCGAGACTTTCCCGCTGACGACTGATTGCTTTCCCCTTTCTCTTGCCCTTGCGCATTTGAGACCAGGCCGTAGCTCTAGTTCCCGTAGGTGCCCGTACCTTTAAAACCATCTTAATCTCTCACTTCCTGTGTGATCGAGAACACCCTGCCTAGCCGTAGTTAGCCTGAACTACGAAAGCTCTGATCTTCCATGTTGTGTGGAAGTACGTAGGCACAAGACGCGAAGTCTTGGCGAGCAAACTTCCCCCGTAGTCCCGAACTACGTTGACTCTGACTTTCTCTCTTGAGAATACGTAGGCCTAGAGTGCGACACTCTATCGAGTCAATTCCCTTCTGTTTAGATTTAGCAACCGTAGGTAGATTGTTTTTGCATCCTTTAGACCAACCAACAAGCGTGGATCCCGTCGAGTACGACGGACGTGAGGGGTGCTAATACCTTCCCCTTGCGTAACCGACTCCCGAACCCAGGTTTGGTTGCGACGACCATTCCTCTCCCGTCTTCGCGGTAGGTTTACTTCGAGCGTTTCCTTTCCCTCCGTTGGGATAAATAACGCACGGTGGTGACTCTTCTGTTCAGCCGGCGCCGATTTTCGCAGTAGCGACACTTATCACGGGTTTCCACCTTACCAATTTCCTAAGCAATTTCGATCTCTATTCAATTCCTATGTCAATTAACAAGCGCAAAATACATAAACTAGATTAACAATCCTATATTCCAAATTAAGCAAACGGATTTAGTTTTCGTGAATTAAGCAAACACGAATTATAAACGCGAATTAACGAAAAAGCGACGTAACGGCGAATAAAAGCTAAGGATGCAATTATACGAATTTAATCAAAACAATTCTATAAACTAACAGATTAAGCAAAAGCAATTCATAGAATAGTGTTGAAAGAGAAACGAATTAGATTGATAAAGTAAAAACCTCAAAGCGTTGGAACGCGATTACAGCAGAATGACTCTAAGGAATTAGCTCTCCATGGTTCTCTCAAAGCTCCGAATGTATTTTTCGTGAAAATGTAACTAGGTGAACAGTAACACGAGTATTTTTCCTTTAAAAAGAAAGCAAATTCGGGTCATAACCCAACTGGGTCGAAAACATAACCCAGGCCCAATACATGACCCAACACTAAAATAAAATTCTAATGCAGTAACTTCAAACGAAATTCTGGAATTTTAGGCTTCGAATCTGACTTCGACTCCAACAAGAAAGTCGTAGATCTCTCTCTTAGCTTTCCGGCGATTTTTAGAACGCCTCAAACGGATTTCCAAAACTCCAGTTATGATCGTTTCCGTGCAGACTGCTAAAGTTGAAAAATAAGTGCGAACATCAAATTAAGCCAAAAATAACATAAAATATAAAAACAAAATAAAACATAAAAATAATCAAGATAAAGTAAAGAAATGCCTCAGTAAAAATATAGTAGAAAGTGCATAAATATGCACTGATCATTTATCACGCTGGGAACGCTTAAGCGTCTCCCCATGGACACAAACCTTAGGATCTATGACATTTTGATATTAATGATTATAGGAATACCTTGACGAATATAATGAGAAAGATTTTTAGACAATGACAACGATAATTCTAAAATACAAAAGTGTAGAGACAAGTGTTTGACACTGGTAGGCTTGTGGATTTTTCTCAACCGGTACTCGTAATGTCTTAAAAACTCATCGAAAGGAGAGAAAAAGAGATAATTTTCTTATAGCATGATATTTGAGGTCATAGCCTATATATAGAATGATAATCATTTAAAATTCTCATTATTTCGAAATGGATTATCTTGACATCCACTTATATTTAAGCACATATTCAATTAAATAATTAATTATTTTATTTACTTACTCAATCGATTAAGATTCTTATATATATATATATATATATATATATATATATATATATATATATATATATATATATATATATATATATATATATATATATATATATATATATATATATATATATATATATATATATATATATATATATATATATATATATATATATATATATATATATATATATATATATATATATATATATATATATATATATATATATATATATATATATTGCTCTGTCCCTCTCATCACATGGGGTCGGCCCAATCCATCTCTCCGTCGTGGAGGGCCTAGCTCATTGATCAGTTGTCGCGCGCGGATCAAAACGAGTGTTTTTGATGAAAACGTAATACAGCGACAATTCAACTCGGATATCGTCTCAAGGATTCTTTTATGTGATTAATCTACCAAATTCAAAATGGAGGGGGAGTTGGTTTGGTTTCTGATCGGATAAATAAAGAAAATTCAATTAAGCGGTTAAAATAAGTGATTATCAAAATAAGTCAATCTACTGTTTTCGGTTCCGGCTTATCACGGGTTTCTACCTTACCAATTTCCTAAGCGATTTCGATCTCTATTCGATTCCTATGTCAATTAACAAGCGCAAAAGACATAAACTAGATTAACAATCCTATATTCCAAATTAAGCAAACGGATTTAGTTTTCGTGAATTAAGCAAACAAGAATTATAAACGCGAATTAACGAAAAAGCGACGTAACGGCGAATAAAAGCTAAGGATGCAATCATACGAATTTAATCAAACCAATTCTATAAACTAACAGATTAAGCAAAACCAATTCATAGAATGGTGTTGAAAGAGAAACAAATTAGATTGATAAAGTAAAAACCTCAAAGCGTTGGAACGCGATTACAGCAGAATGACTATAAGGAATTAGCTCTCCATGGTTCTCTCAAAGCTCCGAATGTATTTTTCGTGAAAATGTAACTAGGTGAACAGTAACACGAGTATTTTTCCTTTAAAAAGAAAGCAAATTCGGGTCATAACCCAACTGGGTCGAAAACATAACCCCAGCCCAATACATGACCCAACACTAAAATAAAATTCTAATGCAGTAAATTCAAACGAAATTATGGAATTTTAGGCTCCGAATCTGACTTCGACTCCAACACGAGAGTCGTAGATCTCTCGCTTAGCTTTCCGGCGATTTTTAGAACGCCTCAAACGGATTTCCGGAACTCCAGTTATGATCATTTTCGTGCAGACTGCTAAAGCTGAAAAATAAGTGCGGAAATCAAATTAAGCCAAAAATAAAATAAAATATAAAAACAAAATAAAACATAAAAATAATCAAGATAAAGTAAAGAAATGCCTAAGTAAAAATATAGGAGAAAGTTCAGAAATATGCACGGATCACTCATCACGCTGGGAGCGCTTAAGCGTCTCCCCATGGACACAAACCTTAGGATCTATGACATTTTGATATTAATGATTATAGGAATACCTTGACGAATATAATGAGAAAGATTTTTAGACAATGACAACGATAATTATAAAATACAAAAGTGTAGAGACAAGTGTTTGACACTGGTTGGCTTATGGATTTTTCTCAACCGGTACTCGTAATGTCTGGAAAACTCTTCGAATGGGGAGAAAAAGAGATAATTTTCTAATAGAATGATATTTGAGATCATAGCCTATATATAGAATGATAATCATTTAGAATTCTTGTTATTTCGAAATGGATTATCTTGACATCCACTTATATTTAAGCACATATTCAATTAAATAACATATATATATATATATATATATATATATATATATATATATATATATATATATATATATATATATATATATATATATATATATATATATATATATATATATATATATATATATATATATATATATATATATATATATATATATATATATATATATATATATATATATATATATATATATATATATATATATATATATATATATATATATATACTGCTCTGTCCCGCTCATCACACGGGGTCGGCCCAATCCATCTCTCCGTCGTGGAGGGCCTAACTCATTGATCAGTTGTCGCGCGCGGATCAAAACGAGTGTTTTGGATGAAAATGTAATACAGCGACAATTCAACTCGAATATCGTCTCAAGGATTCTTTTATGTGATTAATCTACCAAATTCAAAATGGAGGGGGAGTTGGTTTGGTTTCTGATCGGATAAATAAAGAAAATGCAATTAAGCGGTTAAAATAAGTGATTATCAAAATAAGTCAATCTACTGTTTTCGGTTCCGGCTTATCACGGGTTTCTACCTTACCAATTTCCTAAGCGATTTCAATCTCTATTCGATTCTTATGTCAATTAACAAGCGCAAAAGACGTAAACTAGATTAACAATCCTATATTCCAAATTAAGCAAACGGATTAAGTTTTCGTGAGTTAAGCAAACACGAATTATAAACGCGAATTAACGACAAAGCGACGTAACGGCGAATAAATGCTAAGGATGCAATCATACGAATTTAATCAAAACAATTCTATAAACCAACAGATTAAGCAAAAGCAACTCACAGAAAAGTGTTGAAAGAGAAACGAATTAGATTGATAAAGTAAAAACCTCAAAGCGTTGGAACGCGATTACAGCAGAATGACTCTAAGGAATTAGCTCTCCATGGTTCTCTCAAAGCTCCAAATGTATTTTTCATGAAAATGTAACTAGGTGAACAGTAACACGAGTATTTTTCCTTTAAAAAGAAAGAAAATTCGGGTCATAACCCAACTGGGTCGAAAACATAACCAAGGCCCAATACATGACCCATCACTAAAATAAAATTCTAATGCAGTAACTTCAAACGAAATTCTGGAATTTTGGGCTCCGAATCTGACTTCGACTCCAACACGAAAGTCGTAGATCTCTCTCTTAGATTTTCGGCAATTTTTAGAACGCCTCAAACGGATTTCCGGAACTCCAGTTATGATCGTTTCCGTGCAGACTGCTAAAGCTGAAAAATAAGTGCGGAAATCAAATTAAGCCAAAAATAAAATAAAATAAAAAACAAAATAAAACATAAAAATAATCAAGATAAAGTAAAGAAATTCCTAAGTAAAAATATAGGAGAAAGTTCATAAATATGCACGGATCACTCATCACGCTGGGAACGCTTAAGCGTCTCCCCATGGACACAAACCTTAGGATCTATGACATTTTGATATTAATGATTATAGGAATACCTTGACGAATATAATGAGAAAGATTTTTAGACAATGACAACGATAATTATAAAATACAAAAGTGTAGAGACAAGTGTTTGACACTGGTTGGCTTGTGGATTTTTCTCAACCGGTACTCGTAATGTCTTGAAAACTCTTCGAATGGGGAGAAAAAGAGATAATTTTCTTATAGCATGATATTTGAGATCATAGCCTATATATAGAATGATAATCGTTTAAAATTCGCATTATTTCGAAATGGATTATCTTGACATCCACTTATATTTAAGCACATATTCAATTAAATAATTAATTATTAAATATAATTAATTATTTTATTTACTTACTCAACCGATTAAGATTCTTATATATATATATATATATATATATATATATATATATATATATATATATGTATATATATATATATATATATATATATATATATATATATATATATATATATATATATATATATATATATATATATATATATATATATATATATATATATATATATATATATATATATATATATATATATATATATATATATATATATATATATATATATATATATATATGTATATGTATATATATATGTATATGTATATATATATATATATTATATATATATATATATATATATATATATATATATATATATTATATATATATATATATATATATATATATATATATATATATATATATATATATATATATATATATATATATATATATATATATATATATATATATATATATATATATATATATATATATATATATATATATATATATATATGCTCATCACACGGGGTCGGCCCAATCCATCTCTCCGTCGTGGAGGGCCTAGCTCATTGATCAGTTGTCGCGCGCGGATCAAAACGAGTGTTTTTGATGAAAACGTAATACAACGACAATTCAACTCGGATATCGTCTTAAGGATTCTTTTATGTGATTAATCTACCAAATTCAAAATGGAGGGGGAGTTGGTTTTGTTTCTGATCGGATAAATAACACTACGCCAGATTTGATCTTTAGCAGCGCACAAAAGACAGCGCTTTTAAAAAAAGCGCTGCTAAATAGTCAGTAAAAAAAAGAAAAAAATTACCTACCAAAGACAGCGCTTTTTTAAAAAGCGCTGCTAAAAGGGGCCCTTAGAAAGCGCTTTTTAAAAGCGCTGCTAAAAGGGGACCCTTAGAAAGCGCTTTTTAAAAGCGCTGCTAAAAGGGGACCCTTAGAAAGCGCTTTTTAAAAGCGCTGCTAAAAGGGGACCCTACGAGAGCGCTTTTTTTATAAAGCGCTGCTATATGTCATTGCTAATGCACCCTATGAAAGCGCTTTTAAAAGCGCTGCTAAAGGCCTTTAAAAAGCGCTGCTAAAGGTATTAGTATAATAATTTTTATATACCCTCCAGAATTGTAAACGGAACAGAACACGCATTTTTTCGTTTTCTTCTTCGTTTCTTCATTTCTCCATTGCCCTATCTTCCATTTTCGCCCTCCGTTGAAGCTTTCGTTGCCGTCCGTTTGTGTAAGAGCACAGATTGTGTCTTAGTAATATCTCTATGTTTTGATGATAACATTAATGATAATTTGTATACAAGAATTATACTCTCTAAATTTGTTCTAAACTGTTTTCTACAGGCACAAAAGATTTTAATCTTAAAGAGCAAATTTGATGTGAACAATGAATTCTGAATGGCTCAAGAGCATCTGAAGATTAGAAGAATCTGAAGTATAAGAGCTTAGTTATCAAGATTCTGAAGATACAACACGCTGCATGTATTATCAAGAATCTGAATAAGAGAAGACTCTGAGTGAAGAGACTCTGAATGAGAGAAGACTCTGATCTGAGTGAAGACTCTGATCTAAGAGCATGTTACGCTTCAAGCACACAGCTGCACCAGACTCTGATTCATCAACATCTGAAGAACATATTAGGCTCTGAAGTTTCCAGAAGGTTCTGAAGACTGAAGACTCTGATATTGATTGTTGATCTGAATTATTTGAAGAAGAATATTTTAATATATCCGTTGGAATATGCCAGCAAATCTTTCCTTAATTGGGATAGACAAAATTCTCTGCAAGAATATTATTCCTCTGGTACATTCCTTATATGGTATAATCACAGCTCAGCAGACAATTGCTACACCCACTATTTGTGCGCCGTCTCTCTGCTGTAATAGTACAAAGGACAGTACTATTTTGATATTGGAAATATTTTCTCTAACAGTAAAATATTCTCTCCAATATTCAAGTGGCTATATAAAGGACATCATAGCTCATTCTTCAAGTGCTGAATTACAACAATATTGACAAGAACTCTCTCACGCTAAAAGCTTTCATATTCTTCACTGTTCATACATTGTTCTAAACTTAGAGAAATAACACAGTTGTGTTTATAGCTTTCATAGAAGCAATTCTTACTCTTTCATTGTATTACATTAATTTGTAAAGAAAGTTTTCCTTAAGAGGATCTAGGTTAGATCAGTAGCTCTTAAGAAGACTAAGAACAGTTGTTCTTAGGTGTGCTATTTGTAATCAGTTGATTTGAATAGTGGATTAAGTCCTTGTTGAGAAAGGCAAATCACTCTTGAAAAGGGTGGACTGGAGTAGTTGAGTTCAACGAACCAGGATAAAAATACTTGTGTTTTTATCTTTGATTATTTTCTGTCATACTTATTCAACCCCCCCCCCCCCCCCCCCTTCTAAGTATTTTCTCACCTTCAGTTGGCATCAGAGCTCCGGTTCTGAGTGTGCATTCGCTTAACCGTGACAGATAAAGATCCAGTGAGAAAAATACTCTGTTATTTATTTGGTTGCTAATATGGGTGATATTCCTACATCAAGCAACAAATATGAAGGAGACAGAATCAGCACCAAACCTCCAATGTTTGATGGAGAAAAATTTGATTATTGGAAGGATAGACTTGAAAGTTTTTTCTTGGGGTATGATGCTGATCTCTGGGATTTAGTCATTGATGGGTATGAACATCCTACTAAGGATGGCAAAAAGATTGATAGAAAATCAATGACTGAGGAGCAGAAGAAAGAATTCAAGAATCATCACAAAGCCAGAACCATACTTCTGAATGCAATCTCGCATACAGAGTATGAGAAAATTACCAACAGAGAAACTGCTCATGATATGTTTGAGTCTCTCAAAATGACTCATGAGGGAAATTCTCAGGTGAAAGAAACAAAGGCTCTGGCGCTGATACAGAAGTATGAAGCGTTCAAAATGGAAGAATCTGAGAACATTGAGACTATGTTTTCCAGATTTCAGATTCTAACAGCTGGGTTGAAAGTTCTGGACAAGGGCTACTCAACATCTGATCATGTCAAGAAGATCATCAGAAGTCTTCCTACCAAATGGAGACCTATGGTGACTGCATTGAAGCTGGCCAAGGATCTGAACAAAATCTCATTAGAAGAACTCATCAGTTCTTTGAGAAGTCATGAGATTGAGCTGGAGGAAGATGAACCCCAGAAGAAAGATAAAGGTAAATCCTTAGCTTTTAAATCTAACAAATCTGTTAAAGCCTTGCAGGTTAATGAAGAAAGCTCTGAGGAATCTTCTTCTGAAGAAGAAGATGAACTATCAATGCTGTCCAGAAGGATCAACAAACTCTGGAAGCACAAAGGGAAGAAGTTCAACAACTTCAGAAGATCTGATCAAAAGAAAGAATCTTCTGGACACAGAAGATCTGGCAAGAAAGAGATCACTTGTTTTGAATGTAAAGAACCTGGACACTACAAGAGTGAATGTCCCAAACTTCAAAAGGAAAAACCCAAAAGGAAGTTTGACAAAAAGAAAAAGGTTTTGATGGCTACATGGGATGACTCAGATGAATCTGAATCATCTTCTGAATCTGAGGAAGAATGTGCAAATGTTGCGCTAATGGCCAACACAGATGATCAAGATGAAGGAACGTCATCATCTGAATCTGAGTCAGAATCAGACTCTGACTCTGAAGAGGTATTTTCTGAACTCTCCAGAGCTGAACTTGTTGAAAGTTTATCTGACATGATGGAAAGCTACAGCAAGATTAAACTCAAATACAAGAAGCTGAAAAGCAATCTTGAATCTGAGATTAATCTTCTGAGAACAGAACTTGTTGAGCAGAAAGAAATAAATTTAAAACTCAAAAATGATTTAGAAACAACTCAACAAGAATCTGATACTGAAACAGAGTCTAGTGAAAATATTTTAGAAAAATATGACTCCAGTTTTAGAAGATTTCTCACTAAAAGCATAGACAGAAGCAAAATGGCTTCTATGATCTATGGTGTTAGTGGGAACAACAGAAGAGGCATTGGATGTGAATCCTCCTCTGGAAGCAATCCAAAGTCTGTTGATAAACTCTTCATCAAGAAGACTCCTCTGTATTCTCATTTCAAGTTTGGTCATCTGAATGATATTAAACATACAAGCTCTGAAAAGAGTACTTATGTGTTTAAGCCAAGGGTTAGCCAGAATAAACACTATGTTGAAAAACAGAAGTTTAGGCAAAACCGCAGAACATCTAACCCCAAAGGACCCAAAAAGATCTGGGTACCTAAAAGCAAAATAATACCTGTTGCAGATATCCTTAGCAGCAAAATCCAGACACCAATCATGGTACCTGGACTCTGGATGCTCACGACATATGACTGGCGAAAGGTCTATGTTCCAAAGCCTGGAACTTAGATCTGGAGGAGACGTGAAATTTGGAGGGAACCAGAGGGGCAAGATCATTGGCTCTGGTACGATAGGTAATGGTAACCTACCCTCTATTTCTAATGTTCTGTTAGTTGAAGGATTGAAACATAATCTATTGTCCATAAGTCAATTAAGTGACAATGGTTATGATATCATCTTTAATCAAAAATGTTGCAAAGCTGTTTGTCAAAAGAATGGCTCAACCTTATTCAGTGGAAAGAGGAAAAACAACATTTACAAAATTAACCTTTCAGAACTTAAAGTTCAAAATGTAAAATGCCTTTTATCTGTGAATGATGAGCAATGGGTCTGGCATAGAAGATTGGGACATATTAATATGAGACGTATATCTCAGATTAATAAACTCAATCTGGTCAGAGGACTCCCTAATCTGAAGTTCAATTCAGATGCTCTGTGTGGCGCATGTCAAAAGGGTAAATTTTCAAAATCCCATTTTAAACCAAAAAATGTTGTTTCCACCTCTAGACCATTGGAATTACTTCACATTGATCTGTTTGGACCAGTGAAAACTGCATCCATCAGAGGCAAGAAGTATGGGTTAGTCATTGTAGATGACTACAACAGATGGACATGGGTAAAGTTTCTAAAACACAAGGATGAGTCTCATTCTGTGTTCATTGACTTCTGCAATCAAGTCCAGACTGAAAAAGAATGCAAAATTATTAAAGTCAGAAGTGATCATGGTGGCGAATTTGAAAACAAATATTTTGAAAAATATTTTTCTGAAAAGGGAATTGCACATGATTTCTCCTGTCCTAGAACTCCACAACAAAATGGAGTTGTAGAGAGGAAAAATAGAACATTGCAAGAAATGGCCAGAACCATGATCAACGAGACAAATCTGGCAAAACATTTTTGGGCAGAAGCAATAAATACAGCATGTTATATTCAGAACAGAGTGTCTGTAAGACCTCTTCTGGAAAAGACTCCCTATGAATTGTGGAGAAACAGAAAGCCCAACATTGCTTATTTTCATCCATTTGGATGTATTTGTTATATGCTTAACACTAAAGATCATCTAAACAAGTTTGATTCCAAAGCACAGAAGTGTTTCATGCTTGGTTATTCTGAACGCTCTAAAGGCTACAGAGTATTCAATACTGAAACACAGATTGTGGAAGAATCTATTCATGTTAGATTTGATGATAAGCTTGGCTCTGAAAAGCCAAAGCAAGTTGAAAGTTTTGCAGATAGAGAAGTTATTC
Organism: Lathyrus sativus; assembly: GCA_963859935.3. Taxonomy (NCBI): domain Eukaryota; kingdom Viridiplantae; phylum Streptophyta; class Magnoliopsida; order Fabales; family Fabaceae; genus Lathyrus; species Lathyrus sativus. The sequence goes on along the minus strand of OZ012736.1, from coordinate 360,699,224 downwards.
TCACAGACTCTGAAGGCTCAGAGGCAAACAAGACTAAAGACAAAGACTCTGAAGAAAATCCAGATGCTACACCTTTAACTTCCCAACTTGACAATCTGCATATTTCTGAAAGACCAACAGTCAGAGGATCTTCTTCCAGAATGAAAGCTTCTCATCCAGAGGATGTGATAATTGGAAAGAAAGATGATCCAATAAGGACAAGAGCATTTCTCAGAACTTCTGAATCTTCCTTCTGTGGCTTAGTGTCAATTATAGAACCTTCATCTGTTGATGAGGCTCTGGAAGATAATGAATGGATTTTAGCTATGCAAGAGGAGCTGAATCAATTCACAAGGAATGAAGTCTGGGATCTGGTTCCAAGACCTAAAGGTTTCAATGTTATTGGAACAAAATGGGTTTTCAGAAATAAACTGAATGAAAAAGGAGAAGTTGAAAGGAACAAAGCAAGACTGGTTGCTCAAGGCTACAGTCAACAAGAAGGCATAGACTACACAGAAACATATGCTCCTGTTGCAAGGTTAGAGTCTATACGCTTGCTTATTTCATTTGCTGCACAACATAACATCACTCTTTATCAGATGGATGTTAAAAGTGCTTTTCTTAATGGAATTATAGAAGAGGAAGTGTATGTCCACCAACCTCCTGGTTTTGAAAATGAAAATTTTCCAGATCATGTTTACAAACTAAAAAAATCTCTTTATGGACTAAAACAAGCTCCCAGAGCTTGGTATGAGAGGTTGAGTAATTTTCTTCTGAAGAAGGATTTCATCAGAGGAAAAGTGGATACCACACTATTTTGTAAAACCATTAAGAAAGATTTGTTGATTTGTCAAATTTATGTAGATGATATTATTTTTGGATCAACAAATATTATGCTTGGAAAGGAGTTTGCTAAATGTATGCAGGAAGAATTTGAGATGAGCATGATGGGAGAACTGAAATTCTTTCTGGGAATCCAAGTAAATCAGACTCCAGAGTGCACCTACATACATCAGACGAAGTATGTTAAAGAGCTTCTGAAGAAGTTTAACATGCTGGATAGCAAAATGGCAAAGACTCCAATGCATCCTACAAGCACTCTAGGTAAGGAAGAGGTAAGTAAGAAGGTAGATCAGAAACTCTACAGAGGTATGATAGGATCTCTTCTTTATTTGACTGCTTCTAGACCAGACATTCTGTTTAGTGTTTGTTTATGTGCTAGATTCCAATCAGATCCTAGAGAATCACACTTAACTGCTGTTAAGAGGATTCTAAGGTATCTGAAAGGTACTGCTAATGTTGGTTTGTGTTACAGAAGATCTGACAAATATTCACTAGTTGGATTCTGTGATGCTGACTATGCTGGAGATAGAGTTGAGCGCAAAAGTACTTCTGGAAGCTGTCAGTTTCTTGGAAGTCATCTGATCTCATGGTACAACAAGAAGCAACCAACAATTGCACTATCAACCACAGAGGCAGAATACATTGCTGCTGCTGGGTGTTCCACTCAGATGCTCTGGATGAAGAGTCAACTAGAAGATTATCAAATCTATGAGAGTAATCTTTCTATCTTCTGTGACAATACTTCAGCTATATGTTTATCCAAAAATCCAATTTTACACTCTAAGGCTAAACATATAGAGATTAAACATCACTTCATCAGAGACTATGTTCAGAAGGGTGTAATAAATTTAGCCTTTGTTGATACAGATCATCAATGGGCAGATATTTTCACAAAACCCCTTGCTGAAGATAGGTTTAAGTTTATTCTGAAAAATATTTGTATGGATTTTTGTCCAGAGTAATATTTCTCAGAGTCTACTTCTCAGATGCTAAGTGTTTAACACTCTGAAGTATTTCATCTGTTTTGCTTGTTTAATTTATCTGTGATTTATTTTTGTGTGAAACTCTGTACTGACCATCTCAGAGGATCTGAAAGTTGAAAACGTTTCATTTCTTAAGAGTTACAGAATCACATGCAAAGCAAACACGTGTCACTCAGAATCTGAAAAGATGGAGTACACCTACTGACTATGACGTTTAAGGTATTGCTTTGAAAATCTCAATCTGTCTTGATTTTCCCCCCAAATGTCATATCATAATTAAAAATGATTACTTTT